>JAQFZU010001485.1:0-13217 GCA_034696185.1 Henia vesuviana | reverse complement strand
TTAAGACTGGTCCACTTTTGTAAAAAGATAAGTTAATCTATTCAAGGTTAACTTATCAAATAAATCAACAGAACCAAATCAAATATGAATGAAAGATTGCATCATTTTTTGCAATACGGATTAGAAATAAGTCACCAGTCATTACAGCTAATTACCATACTGATTACATCCTCAAATTCTTGTGTAAACTATTATTTTATTACTTAAGCATAAATCACAAATTATGACGTTGAATTAGTTTATGATTTCATTAAAAGATGGCGCATTTCACTAATATACGAAATTCTATTCGCTTGTTCTTTCCAAATGTTAGCAAGCTGTTAACACTCAAGAAATGACATGAAATTTCTATTAAAAACATCAAACTAACCTTCATAATATCGATCCGCCATTTTGTCTGTTTAAACAACCAAACTAAAATGAAGTTGAAAAACAAATTTAATTTTTTCGATGTCAAACTTTATTTATCCCACATTTTTCACTTTTATCTGACCATTACAAATTTCCTTCGACACCAAATTACACAAGCAAAACTTTTTTTTTTTTTTTTTCAAATTACCATTTTTTTTCAACGAGTCGTGCGACGTGTAAAAAATATTTTAATTAGTATCAAACTTTTTTTTTTGCGTGTAAAAAAAATTTTCAACGAGTTTTTATCAATATTCGACTCGTATATTTCCACATATCGCCAAAAAATCAAAAGAAAAAAAAAAAACTATAAAAAAAAATTTGTAAAAATTTTTTTGGTATTACATCAAAGCTTAGATTAATTATTAAAGACACAAATATTTTTTTTCTTAAATCCTACATGAAATTAAAAAAAAAAAAAATTATTAATTTAATTAATTTTTTTTTTTTGGTTTTTAAATTTTTTTCATTTTCTTTTAAATATTTTTGCACGACTTATTTTTTCCATTAGTTTTTAAAAACCAACGAAAAAAAAAGAAAAGAAAAAAAAAATATTAAAATTGACTTAGGAGCGATCCGTAGATCTGAGCTTTTCTTCGACCATTTCCTCGCTCGCTTCCGACACATCAGTCGCTTGAATATATTTATGCACTCCGACCAAACTCTTCTTGAGCGCATCGAAACTGCTAGAATAAAGCATCTTCTTCTTCACTCTAGCTGTATCTGGACACCTAAAAAAATTTATTTAATTTTTAAATTGTTAAAATTTTTTTTTAAGTATTTTAAATTGATTTACCACAACATTAGAAACAATTTTTGCTTTTTGCTTCCTTCTTGAGTGCCCTGACATTGATGCGTGTATTCGAAGTCGAATACGCCGTATCTACACTCGTCGACGCCTCCCTTTTGTAAATCGTTGAGAAAATCGGTATAAACCGCGTTTCTTTCGCCTATTATCTCAACATCGATTTGTTTTTCGTCTTTGATGAAATACACTGCATATCTGAATTTCTTGTCCTTCTTAATTTCCTCGAATTTTGTCTTGCACGCATCTGCCACGGTCACCCCAGAGGCCTAAAGTAAATAGAAAAAAATCATTTGACGTTAATTTTCACTTTTATGTTAAAATTTTAATGTTAGTGTTTTTGTGGTTGGATTTAGTTGGTTTTTGTGTTTTAAAAGTCGATTTGAATGTGTTTGGATCGTCTTTCGGTGCTAGGACATTGAAAAAGACGAGTTAGAAAAAAATCACCTGCCAACAAAATGGCGTCGCCGGAATTTAGAGCCTGACTCATGAACTCCGTTCGGCTTTCGGTGTTGATAAATTAAGTTAGAATCGAATATTTTGTTTGATATGTTTGGCTTAGATATGTCGAGAAGTGACCTACCATTTTAAATGTTGAGTAAAATCTCAACTATTCGAGTATCACTAGTTCGGGGGAGAATCCGGCAGCCGAATCGTACCGTTACAAAGACAAGGCAAAGGAAGGGTGGGTGGATTCAGTAGAAAAATAAGAAAAATAAAAACGGATAAAAGCAGCGACTCGATTGGCGCAATTCGAGCAAACGTCGGTAAATTATTGACGAGACGACAAATGGTAGCCTTCGACTCTGAATGCAGCGACGCAACTGCGGAAGTCAGCGATAATAATAATAGAATTCGATCACTCATTTGAATATTTGATTTATTAATTAATTTCAACACGTTTATATTATTTTAAGCTATTTAATAGTATTAAATAAAAATTTTAATCGAAAGCGCAAATAAAATAATGATGACGTCATCAACGACCAATCCAAATTCACCCTAAAAGAAATTTCCTAATTTGGTCGTAGGCGTATTATGTTTAAAGAGACGAGAGGCAAATTTAAGCCGGAGATGTCGTATTTATTTATTTTATTTTACACTTAATTATTTATCAACAAAGAAGGGAAATATTTCCGTTGTCCGCACCCAAAAGTAAAGAGCGATTGAGAGGAAGAATGGCGAGTGATGATATCATACCACGGAATGTATCGGATCTTAATTTTGTACTCGAAAACGAAGCCTTTGAGAAAATAAAATTTTAATTTTATGAAAATATTAAAAAAAAATTATTTACATGAATATCAATAGCTGTGTGAACACCTATTCTATTGCCAGTAGTGGCCGAAACCATCTCGTTTCTATAGAAATCGAAGCAATGAACCGGTTCCGTTGGACCTTAAAATTTAAATTTATTAAAATTTTAATAAAATTAAATAAATTTACCTCTTAAATTAATTTGTAATTTCCCATCATCAGCATTCCACACCGAAACGTGTTGATCGAGTGATGAAGTAACGAAAGTATTTTTATTAAATGCTCTGATCTTAAAAAATTCAAAAAATTCAAAAATTTTAAATAAATAAAAAATTCAAAATTCACTTTAAGAATTTCGCCATCGTGGCCTTTCCAAATAGCTGAAATGAGCCCAGTACGTACATCTAAAATGGAAATAACACCCGACGAATGTCCAACACAAAGCCAATAACCATCGGGACTCACTGCCACACATCGAATTAACCCTTTTAAAAATTAAAAAATTATTTTTTAAAAAACCAAAAATTTTTTAAAATTTTCTCACCGACGGGTGTAACACTGACTTTATATTCGTGTACATATTTCATTGATCTGACATCAAAAAACCTTAAATTCGAATCGCTAGCGGCCGTTATTAGCACCGAACTCGGCGATGGTAAACAAGTCAAAACCGAAACACAACTATTTTTAACAGGTTCCATTTGTTTCATAAAAGAACCCATAAACGGATCCCAAAGCTAAAATTATAAAATTCAATTAATTATTTAATATTTAAATTTTTTCTTAACGATTTTACGTGGACAGTTCCATCGCAAGAAACGACCCTTCGAACAGATTCCATGAAAGTGACAGCAAAAACCCCTTTTTTATGGTAAGGATAAGTCCATTGACAAGTCGAACGAGCCGTGCCATCGCCGTGGCTACGAAGAGACCATAGTTTGACCGTTTTGTCTTTACTTCCACTGATGAATGAAATTTCATTATCGAGGCTACAAATGGATCGAATATTCGCTGTGTGACCTGAAATTTATTTATTTTATATCATTTTTCATGAAAATTTAATTATATTTTTACCTACAAACGATTGTAATTTGATTTGCTTGAAATTAAATTCGAGTTCTTTGTCCTGTTGACCTGAAATTATAATCGAATTTTTTAAAAGAAAATTTGAATTCAAATTATTACCGATTTCGTGTTCCCAATAAGCCAACCAACTGCCTCTTAAATGTCGTTTGTTGTTCTCCATTTTCTTACGAATTGAATTAAATAAATGATCGCGATCGTTTTTCGCATTTAAATCGCCCATGATTAAATCGGGAATTGAGTTTTGTTCATCTTGGACGCAAATATCGATTCGGTTTCCGACCATCGCTACATTTTTACCGAATGTTCCGCTAACTATTTGCTCTTCGTCGCTATTAATAATTTCTACAAAAATAAAAATACTAAAAAAAATATAATTTTTATTAAATAAATTTAATTTTACGAGGTATTGAAATGGATTCGTTTTGCTCCGCTGTTATATCGACTTGTAATAATTCTTTATCGTAATAAGTACATAAAAAACGAATTAATGTATCGTTTTCTAACGATTTCTCCATATGAATGCTAAATTAAATAAATAAAATTTTATATTTATTATTAAAATAAAAATGATTTTTTAAAACTCACTCTCCAGCTAATTTACAAAATGGAATATAAGAAACGTATGCCATCTCTGAATCGAATGTTTCCTTTAATTCTTCTATCGCTATTGGATTTGATTCTGAAATACGTCAATAAATATCAGTGTCATGCAATTATTGGCAGCGAAAAAAAACCTGGCATAAAATCCAATGTTACTTGGCATTAAAGTTGAAAACTCGGGCATTGAAAAATGAAAAATCGACATTTGGATTTAACCCAGATCCAAAAATATTTGCATTTTTTTAACTTATCTATTTAATGGCTTACTACATTCGACGTTATTTCCATAAATGCGATCAAACGATGAAAAAAAACGTTGTAAAATAAGAGTTAAATGTGTCCTAGTCATTTCGAATCCCAAACGTAATCCAATCACATATAAAACATCGAGTAATTTAAATGCTATAATACGACGAGCCAATCCACCATTTGGAAATGACAATCTCAAAGACGAAATTAATTGAACAGTTGGGTAAAGTATATCACGAATCAAAACATCCTAGAAAAAATTCAATTCAAATATTAAAATACCATTTAATTGATAATTTACCTGTAAATTATCCATTAAAGCTGAATCACTCATATAAGGAATGATGTGTTTAAGCAGCATCATCGAACCGATGACTCCGGCTTCGAGATTCACAGTAAACCGCTTGGTACAACACGAAACCTAAATTAAAATACAAGATATTTAGAAAAATTTTAAAAAATGAATAAAAATCGTACCAAATCGACTACGTGAGATAAATATTGGACTAGAATAAATTGTTCACCATATAAAACGACAATATTCGATAAACAAACGAGGACATTGGCCACGTTATCGTCACCAACGATTCTTTTATTCGAAATTGACGTTGCTGAAAATAAATAATAAAATTAATTAAAACAATTAATGTAAAATATGCCCGGAAAGTTAGCCCGGAAAAATATAACCCAAAATTCCATAATTTAGTATTATTTAATGTAGATTTAGTATAGATATTTTTGCGAGCAACTTCACTGACTTTATAAAATTGAACAAATTTTACAGTCGATTTGCTTCGGTTGAACAAACGCGAGTTGTTCGCCTCCGTGATAACACAGACTGAGCATGCGTAGTAAATTCCGAGACAAATATTTAGCGGTTAAAACGGGTCCGAGTCGATGACTCAACCAATCGACATTATCCGTCGCAACATCGCAAACATTGTAATTTTTCTTAGCTTCGTCGAAAACGTCGGAAAAATTCGATCGCGAACACGATTCACCGAACGAATCGTCTCTGATCGCATCAGTTTGACCTATCGTTTCGACTGTTTGAGTCGGATCTGGAGTTAATTCTTCTTCTTCTTCAGTTTCCCCACTTTCGGAGGACCTCGAACGATCTTCAGATTGATCCTAAATTCAAATAAAATTCAAAAATTGAAATTGAAAAAATCAAAACAACTCACGGCATTAAAATCTTCGGCGACGGGATCGAATAAAAACACTTCGGGTTCCGGATCGTATTCGTTTTCGGGTTCGATTCGATCGATTTGATCATTTCTCGTAACATCGACTCCACTACTGCTTTCATCAAATGGCGATAACATCGTTTCGAATGCATCTTGAACGGCATCCATTTCGGGCGAATGCAAATGCGATGTTTTACGTCGTGCACCATTTTGTTGAGCATAGTCTTTGAATCCCCCAACAGCTTCGATTAACCTGGTAACAAAATGCGATAAAAACGTTCTCAGACCCATCCGAACCATCAATTGTAGTTGGAAACTTCGATGAAACAGTTTGAGACACTTGGGAGTGAACGTGTCGCGATCGTAGATAGGAACGACGTACGTTAAAAAATGTTTTTTAGTCTGCACTGGACCCAAGGCTTGCGCCAATGGTTCAAATAGACACCAAGCGGCCATCATGTCTGTCCTTTCGTCCGCAAACATGTCTTGCAAATACGGTATAACAATATCGATTCCTTCTTGGGTCAGTTGTGGTAACATTTGAACCAAACGTTTGGCGATATTCATCAATTCGTCGTCGTCCAATTTCGGATCGAATTTATTCAATTCGATTTGAGTTAAAAAGAAATAAATTTCCTTGAAATACGATGGGAATGGGATGAGTTTGATTAATGGTTGCAATAATTGATGAGGTGATGGTGGCGGGAGACCTAAATCAGTCACCGAAGGGTATCGTTTTGGTATCGGTAATTGACAATCGAGTGATAATGCAGTTTCAGGGTTTAACTGAAGGATTAGTCGAACAACCGATTTAATGCATCTGTTAGAAATAGATTTTAAAATCAAATTTGAATTTTTTTAAATTTTAAACTCTTACCTGGGTAATTCGAACGAATCGATTCGTAAAATCCTCGCTAATAAATCGTATCGTTCTTCTAAATTCGTTTGCGATCCGATCAAGTGGAATCTTCCAGGTAGAAATAATTCGCAGATTAAACAGGCCAAACTGAGCAAATCTCTAATTTTACGTTCGTTTAACGTATTAAAATTCGTTGTTTCGTTCTGCGATTCACTGGTCGATGGGACTTGAAAAGTGGATTTAGCGGTGATGTTGTATGTAGCTTCTAATTGATTAAGAGCTGCTAAAGGATTGTAATCCTTTGGTAGGTAAATCGTTTCGCCCGATGAATGGATTCGGCTACTAAATTTTGATTTTTTTTTAAAATAATTTTTTTTTACAGTTAAACAGTTAAATGATTAGTAATTAAATTATTATTAATCTCTACCTTTTGAACGATTTTTGTTTCTTCGATGTTTCTTCGCTCGATTCGTTTTCTTTCTAAAAATTAAATTTAGTTAAAAAAATTTAAAATTTTATTTAATCCACTTACTTCTTCTAATGATTTTTCCTTTCTTTTGCTATCCTAAAAGAAATTTAATTTTTCAAAATTATTTAATATTAGAAAATATTTTTACAATACCTACTTTTGAAATTCGTTTAAATTTCGGTGGTGTTTTATAAAAACTTAAATTTAATCTTTGTGGATGCGGTTGAGTGAATATTTGATTAATCCCACAATTTGAAAGATTCGTGTGTTGGTCGACTAAATTTAGAAAAACATTTTTCGATTTAACGGCTGCAGTTCCACTCAACTAAAAAAAAATTAATTCAAAAATGTCATTCAAAAACAATTTCGATTAAAAAATACTCGATATCCAAAAGTTAAATCGATCCATGCATGAAGTCGTTCCGAGACGTGATCGCTTTCGAGAGCCGCTCGATGTTTGTTAATAAAATCTTGTGGATTTTCAGCCCACGACGGAATTTGCAAATCGGGTAAATCGTCGTGAATCGAGATAAAAACTCGTGGATCCGTATAGAATTCCGGGATGCATTCGTCGGGTGTCCATTGTTGCATTCGCCGTATACTCGACGGGTACTCGGCAGGGACCCAATTGGGTCTGACGTGATGACATAAAATGGATTTTTCGATTCTTCTCGCAACGTAAACGTAATAAGTGATGTCCGTCAGTACGTCCGATACGTGATGAGCCACGTGAGACGAATCGTCGTCTTCGACTAACGCTTCGTAAGTCAAATCGAGTTGTTTGTCGCCTTTGGTCAATCGATATTTCGATTTACTCAAATCCCTCCAACCACCATTCGGTGATGAAAAATCCATTATCCAAGGCAATACGGGATGATTGTTTGGATCCCCCAATCGTCGTCCGGCTAAACGATTCAATTCCATTAGATAATCCAAGTTACTCATCTTACATTGAACCCAATCGTCGACCAAAGCGCTCAAACGACGGCAATTGTCGACCGCCGTTGTCGGAGAAACTTTTCTTGGTTCTTTTACACACGATTTAGTCGATTTCGACTCTCGGATTAACGATTCCCATAGACACGGACGAACAAAAACCCATAGATTTTGATCGACGTAAACGTTACTTAATGATAAATCGCCTAAGAATAAATCTCTATTGTGCAATTCCCGCATCACTCGAAGTAATTGATAGACTACGAATAAAGGTTTTGAGAATGAAGTTCCTAAAATAGCCGGACTGAATGTTTTGCAGTCGTGTAAGCAATGAATGATGTTTTGTTGTAATAAATAAAATGCCTTTTCACATTCGACGATGCAGTATGTGTTTAGAATGTTGCTGTGAACTGGTCCTAAAATTTCAATAATTATTATTAATTGTTTTATTGATATTAAAAATGTTTTAAAACCTTTGTTATCGACTCGACTATTTCTTTCGATATCGATCAATGGGCAAGAATAAATTCGAATGAGGCCTTCGCGAAGTGCATCGTTGAATTTTTGTTTCTAAAAATATAAAATAATTTTTAAAAATATTTTAGATTAATTAATTCAGCTTACGTCGTCTTTTAGTTCATGTAAGATGTTTTTATTGCATCGTTTTAAAACGTTTTTCCATAGATTTTCAAAATTCGTTTCCGAGACGTAATGAATTAAATCTGAATAGTCAAAATCGTCACTTCTCGAAGCTGCCATTTGATGACTTTTACCAAACCTTGAAATTATAATTTTTATTTCTTTTTATATTTATTTTATTAATTTTATTAATTTTAAGCACAACTTACGTGCTAACGGTCGCATCACGTTTAGTC
The DNA here is from genome assembly GCA_034696185.1 of Henia vesuviana. Classification (NCBI taxonomy): domain Eukaryota; kingdom Metazoa; phylum Arthropoda; class Chilopoda; order Geophilomorpha; family Dignathodontidae; genus Henia; species Henia vesuviana. The sequence goes on along the minus strand of JAQFZU010001485.1, from coordinate 4,486 downwards.
AATACTTGAATCGAAATACATTTCCATGGTTTTTCAACTTTAAAAGTGTCATTTACATCTAAATTATAAGAAATGAATTTTTTTGGGATTTTCGATTCCTTAAGCAATTGCTCGAGCCAGTCTTCGTGCACCTGCAACGCAATTTAATTCGTTTATTTCGAATGTGTTGACAATTTTAACATTTTACCACGACTGTTACTACGGTCGGATCGCTGCGATGCGTTGTCAATTGGGCTTTGTCAATTTTCAAATCGTCTTCTATGCATTTCGATATTGGCAATGAAACTATTTCGTCCTCCAACTCCATTTTTAGTATTCACTGGATCGATAAACACATTTTTCTAAACGCGTAGCTGCAGCATTTTTAACGATCCTCGAGTGGTTTTGTTAGTTAAGAAAGTCGCCTTCTGGTGATTGTTATTGAAAGTAGAATTTTTCAAATTATTATAAAAATTCCTATTTATTGATTTATTTCATCATATGAATTACAAATTGTAAAAGATCATTATCTATGTTGATCCAAATGATGTTTGATTTTATCTAAAATAACATGACGGTGAACTCTATCTTCTAATGCTTCAGTATGAGCTTCGTGAATCTTAACTCCCGGTTCCCACGTCCACAGTATTCGCGACGAAAAAGTATCTCTAAAATTAATTAAATCTAAAATAAAAATTTCAATCCAAACCCAAAAGTTTACTTAAAAGTAGCGATAGCATCTTTGGGTAAATCAAATTGAGATTCCCGTGTTCGAGTATTAAAAAAATACTTATTGCCAGTACTTCGACTGATACTCATCGTCCAAGGATCTAAAATAATTACAAATTCAAAATTAAATTATTCATAAAATAATAAGATATGTAAATAAAAACCTTTAACAGTTTTAAAACAAATAATTCCATGCGGTAAGAAATATCTCTCGTCTTGCGGATCGCAATAGCAAAGTCGTTTACCACCCGCACTTCCTTTAAAAATCTTATAATCTAATTTATCGAAAATATCGTGCATTTCTTCGAAACGAAACACTTGCTTCACTCTAATAGCAGTGTAATCGGATCGACTCGATTTGGTAACGGCTTTGGCTAATTTCTGAGCTTTGCTAATCCTAAATAAAATTTAATTTCAGAAATAATTTGCACAAATAAATATAAACAAACCTTTGTAAATAATGTTCGTTTCGTATATCCTTTCCACCCAATATCAAAGCATCGATTATGTGTAAACAAGCCATTCTACGCTGTCCTCTTCCCTATTAAATATATTAAAATTATATATAAATAGAATTATTTTAATTTTACCTCGCCTTTGAGTTCGTAAACAATTTCGACATAAAGTAATGTGTCTCGTGGTATTTCGATAGTTAATTCCAATTTCTTCCATTTACTTTTCTCAGTTCCATCCCATCTGAATACGTTCATTCGCTACCAAACACAAAATCCATTTTGCTTTAATTTATTTTTTAATTAAAAAAAAATCTTTTTACGCCTAATCCCAATAGGAAAAATCGATCTGCTTGATTTTGTTTGTCGACACTCGAAACTACGACACGATAGTCGTAAATGCTCTTAATAGTGTCTAATTTTTTCCTATCTAACGGTTCGGCCAAATACGTCAAATAATTCGTGTCTTCCGACTACAAATTTAATTTGGTAAAGAAATTGGTTTGTAAATTATCGCTTGACACTTACATTGAAAAACTGAGAGAATTTTACACTCGGTTCGGGTCTGGTTGGTGCTGATCTCACTTTATCTGGAATCTGTAAAATGAGTAATTAAAATATAATTTTCATCTTGTTTTTAAAAATTAGAAATAATTACATTCCATAACTGCAGACATTCTTTTCTAATGTCGGATTGTCTTTCCTCTTGTAAATCCCTTGTTTTTTGAATGTAAAATAAATTTTTAGAAAATATTTGTATTTGATTTGTAATTTACTCACGCGTTTCGGCAAAAGGCTTGAATTTTCGCCAAATGAATGCACTGTATTTGCCCTAACCTTAAGTATAATCATGAATATAGAATATTTGATTTAAATTTTATTTCTTACATTTCATTAGAACTGACTATATAATTATAAAATTCGATGTCGTCCTTGAGTACGTTCAAAGGAACCATTTGCACTATATCATCGGTTTCTAAAGAATTTTTCAACTGTTCCAGACGACAGTTTGTCTCGAATAAATAATCCTGTATACTGCGCGTATCATCTCGAAGCCATTTGCAGACGACATACCTAAAGTAATGTACAGTTCTAGATATATGAATTTAAATGTATAAATTTTACCTTTCGGAATTTGCTGGACGACTAGTGTTGGGTTTGGCTATGCAAACCTTTTTGAACGCCCTGTACAATAAATAAACTAAGCCGACACTAAATGGCGTAAACAAATCGAAAATTTTGCATACGAAATGACCACCTAAAATTGACAAAAACTATTTTTGATGCTTTAGAAATATTTTTATAAAAGTGAATTTTACCCGGTCGTAATATATTCAAAGCGCATAAAAATTGACACAAATACAATTGTTTCGATAGAATTTCTTGAATATTCTCTTGACCTTCGACTGAAAAACCCTAAAATAATTTTAATTTTAATCAATAAATCGTTTAATACTTTTCTTATTCATTTTACTCCATCGGCCATGACGAAATGCACGCCTTTCTTGTCGGTGTTAGCCAGAACAAAACGACGAAATTCGCGTAAATTTTCCGGTGAAAAAATATTCCCATCGCCTTCAACTCCTCCGACACCTGAGAAAAATTAGTTTAAATTCAAAAATCTCGTTTAATAAATTGCATTTTGTTGAAAATCGTTAACCGTAATAAGGTTCGAAAGTTTCGGGAGTTCCAGCAAAAAATTCTTCTAATTTGAAATCGTTCGGACCTTTAAGTGTGAATCCGAAACCCTTTGATTCCCATTTCTTCCTCCAAAGAACGTACTCAGAAAACCCACCCGGACCGGCACAAATATCGGCAAAATAAAGCAATTCGTTGCCACTCACTGCTGGAGCCTGTTCAATATAAAAAAAATTATTTTTTATTATAAAATAATTTATTTAACGGCAACTTACTCCACTTTCAGTGAGCGGGTTTGTAAACATGTATTCGAACATACAATCCATATTAGCCATTTTCATAGCCGCCCTAAACATTTTAAAATGCATTTAACAGTGAGAAAGTACCAATAAAAATCCCTTTTAAGTTACCGATTTTGAAAAATCCCACCACGAATTATCTCGAAAGGATTGCAACGAGTCCTCGCACGCCTAAGTTCGTCCGATTCCAAAGAATCAAAAACAGTCTTTGATGAAAAATAAAATTCAATAAAATATAAATAAAATTCAATTCGATGTATACCTTTAAAGCTAAAAGTTCTCGAACGATTTTTGCATTGCAAAATTCCGTTTCGTCGTCCAAAATTAATTTTTTCTGCACAAATTCATCCAATATTAAACAATTCAATTTTTTTAAATAATTCTCAATAAACTGACCGGTCCTTCTTTAACCCACGACCGCAACTCCGTCATGCTCGGTATATTTAACGTACATTCCTTCATCCATTCGACAATCTCGACCGAACTCACCTTTAAACAACACATAAAATTAATTATTACACAATTTAATCATTAATCTGAATATAACAAAACCTCTTCTTTCTTCCAATCGATGTCACCGCTCGGATCGAGACCGGTCAAATGCAAACCAAAACCACGTCTTCCTCGTTGTTTCGAAGCTTCGATGATTTCCACTCGTCCTTGACTGTGTTTACCTAATCCAGTACCTTCTTTGTAACCCATACTTTGCTGTTAAAATCATCAAAAGTTTAATTAATATATTTATAAAATGCGTTTTCATTATTACCATAAGTCTCTGCGCAACGGTAGACACGACCATCTCCTTTTTGGCTACTTTTATGTGATCACTATTAAAATACCATTAAGAAAATAATAATTTTATGCTTATATGTCGATACCTCACGCATTTTAAATGTTCTTCGCCGCCGGATTCATCACTACTTGATCGTTTTCGCTTACTCTCGGTTGAGGAATAAAACGAAGACGGAGGCGATTGGTATTCGTTCGGATTTGCATCGTCGTCGTCGCTACTCGAATCTGCATAGAATTTGTAATTATTAAAAAGAAAATGAAGATTTTTTACAATTTACCGCTCAACGTTGAACCACCAAAACTATCCATGATTATTACTGCGATTTAGGCATGCCTAAATTTTGTTTTCAGTTTTACCGTTTCGTTTCATATCGGTTATAGTGGTCTGGTATCACCAGACTTAATTTACGATCATTTGATTGGGTGCTCCATCTTTTGAGAAAATATTTTAATGTCGTCTGCTTTATTTATTTATTGTTTACTTGCAAATGGTTCCTTGGCCAGTTTTTATTATTGGCAAAAACCAAAGGCGTTGTTTTTCTTGTTTGGTATTTGTATTAGACATCGTAGCTTTATTATTGAGTTTTATTGAATTTT
>JAQFZU010001484.1:0-13220 GCA_034696185.1 Henia vesuviana | reverse complement strand
ACACGAAGAAACTGCAAATGCAGCCTGTGAAGACATCAACGGGAAGCCAACTACCAAGCATGGGCAGTTAGATTAGATTTACGGGCCAATAAGTGTTTTTAGTTAGGAGTGTAACAATGTTAAGTTTTTTTGTTTTAGATGATATTTTTGTATTAATTGTGGAGATTAGTGTGTTGGTGGTGGGTTACCACACATCGATGGATATTATTATTTGAAGGTAATAACTTTTAATGTGATTTAAAAATATTCTTTTACAGTTTTTACATTTTATTGCATAATATATGAAAGAAATATAAATGTAATCTTAAAAATAACTAGTCAATCTCATAATACTAAATTTTCCATAAACAAAATTAAAAATACAAAAAATTTGAGTTTTTTCTCATTTTTAGATAACTTGTTAAAGGATAGGGTTTTTGTGAGATTGACTAGATATTTCATTGTTGTTTGACTGTATAATATTTCTTTGAGATATACTGCAATAAAGTGTGGAATTTGTTGACGAAGGATGCATTCAACTCGATTCAGCTGAGAATGCAATGCATTAGTTTCCGATGTCCAATACCAATTTCCTTGCTTAACTAGACAGTAAATTGGATGCAATTGCTTATGAGATTGCTATAACGATGCAAGGAAATATAAAATTATTTTTGTATTTAAATTAATGAGGTTGAAGGTATTTATTGATTTTTTTTTTTTGGTAAAATATCAAAAGACCAAGTAGTTTTATATATAATTATTCTATTTTATTACACAATGAATTTTCTTGATTCAATGGCCGTTCGCATATGAAATGCATGGGTAAACTACACTCGTAGTCAAACAAACACCAATGACCTCTTTGGAACCAATAGAAAACACAATTGTCATCTATTGCAGCATAAATCGGTGCATGCTTACACCAATCTGAAACATTAAATGGCTTTAATGTTGACATCCAGTTAAATTTTTTATTGTGAAATGCATCAGTTCCAGATGTCCAAAACCGCATTCTGTCAGGGTCTAGAAAGTAAATTGGGTGAAATTCTTTATGACTTTTTTGTCTTAATAATTTTTTTTGCTTGTTATAAAAGATTGCTTTACTTACGATAATGGTAATTCAGATGTATTTTGATAGCAAAACTTTCCTCAATTGACTCTAAGCTTAGTAGTTTGGACCCAATTTCTAGACATTTAACTAAGGCATTATACCAATCAGTTCTATTTTCGGAAAAGTAGTAACAACCATTATGAAGTTTAATAAATGGTTTTGGACATTCTTCACTTTCACCAGTGCAAGTGGTATATAGATTGAATATGATTATAAGGATACCTGTAAAAATTTATGTCAATAAAAATATGTAAATTAAGGCATTATAAGTTTATGAGGTGATATTTTTACTGCTTACCGATCTTCATTTTCAAGTAGGTGTGATTAGTTACATGTGGTTTGGTATTTATGATCATTTGTACTGTGATAGTGAAAGATAATTTTTTTAAATATTTATTTAAGATATATGTTTTAATGGACAAGACAAATGTATCTATTATTTTATCACTAATTTTAATATATAGATTCAATTGTAGCATTCGTGACCATGCACTGCAGTGTAGGGCACGTGTTTGATCATTTGACGCGTGGTTTTGTGGTTCTGGACCTTTATTATGCTGCTGAGCCTAAGTCGTCGACTTTGATGGGTTTGATTATGTTTACAATCATTGCTTAGTTGATTGTGGCACCAATAGATGTAGTTTAATGGTTGCAATGTCGACATTCAATTTTTCTTTGTCAGATGCATCAGTTGCCAATATCCAAAACAGCTGTTTGCTTAACTAGGAAATAAAAAATAAAATTTTCCATTTGGTTTTAATATGAATTTCAGATTTTAAAGCTGCTAATTGCATTACTTACAATTCATATAATGACGATGGGGAGGGGGCAAATTGAACTGATAATAAAAATATTCTTAAATGAAATTCAATAAACTTCGTTACAGCAAACTTCATACACAGCAACATCAAAGTACTACAAAAACATAATTAATAAATATTAAATTTTAGAAATAAATTAATTGAAAAACTTGTAATATTTTGTTTGTTTTTTAATTAAAAAAAATTAAATTGCACAATCAGGAAAATCAACTTTTAAATTCCTGGATTTAAAAAATACCGGCGCGGGGCTCGGGTGTGAAGCAAAATTACACAATCCGCGTAATTTCTCGTTTATCGCACAGTCCGCGCGAAAACGAGAATAGAGACGTATAAGAATGCTGAAGGAGTAACCTATGAAATGGTTTATTGAATTTATTACTTTTTAGGTAAAATGCACAAAAGCCAAGTAGTTTTATGATTATTTATTTTACTTTTTTACATAGTGAATTTTCACTAGTTCAATGGCCGTTCGCATATGAAATAATAGCCTAAAGTGCAAGCAGCATCATCCCAACACCAATGAGCAATGCCTGTACTTTGCAACCGATAGATGACACAACTTTTGCACTTTTCGGTGTGATCCGGTTGACCGCAACACCAATCGGTATAGTTAAATGGTATCGATGTTGGCATCCAATTAAATATTGTTTTTTCATATGCATCAGTTCCAGATGTCCAAAAAACTCTTTGTGGTGTGACTAGAAAGTAGATTGAATGCAATTCTTTACGACCATTGTTTTTGTATCATTTTTTGTTATAATTGATTGCTTTACTTACAATAATGGAGATGTATTTTGATTGCAGAATTTTCTTCAATTGACTCTGGACTTAATAGCGTGGAACCAAGTTCTTCACATCTAACTGTGGCATTAAACCAGGGGGTTGCATTTTGGGAAAAGTAGTAACAACCATTGTGAAGTTCAACAAATTCTTCTGGACATTTTTTGCCTTCACCACTTTCACCAGTGCAAGTGGTGTATAGAATAAATGTGATTATAAGGATACCTGAAATATTTTACACTTAAAAAGTTTTTTAAAAATTTCATTTTTAATCTTACCCAACTTCATCTTTGTAATAATGAGTAATAATTTTTCATTCTGCCTTTATATATACAATGATATGAAAATAAGTGGCATAATGATAAATTGAGAATTTATCTTCGTAGAAGATGGACAGATGCTTTGGACATATTGAATAATTGGACATATATTGAATAATAGTTTTAAGACTAAATTGATTTATGTTATTTAGTTTATTATGAATTTACACTAGATTAGTGAAGGCATTTTTATATATTTGTATTTTGCTGTATGAATGACATTGAGAATTTAACACTGCCATTTTGTTTTTGTCCGTAGCCAATCATATGCGACTATTTTGACTAATACAATCATAAAATGTAGCTTTTTTACCTTTTAAAATATTCTTAGCTGCAGATCAATGTGCATGGTTAGGTGATTGCAGCATCTGTGATAGATGTGTAATAGGAAACATTAAATCTGGACCTCTTAATTCTAATTTTAATGATGGATCAATAGTAACTAATGAAATATTAGCTTTTTCCACATTAAAATGTTTTAAAATTTGATTAATATATTTTCTTTGATGCAAAATACTGTATATAACTAAAAGATCCGAAATCTGTTAACTGAAAAAGGTTTGCAATTTACTTATTATGTTATTAATGAGGGAGACATCATTTGTAATTGACAAAAAATCATCAACATGTAGTGCCATAATCACATAACTCTGCTCATCACTAAACACAATATATTCAGCTTTAAAAGAAAACCAGACCTCCTTTGCAGATTGAGCATTTAGAATAATTTTTAGTTGACCAGTTTCAACTGTAGAAGCAATTGCATTGTTAGCTTGTTCATCTTTTGTGGTCCAAGTATCCAAAATAGTTGCAAACTCTACATCTGTTTGACTTGCTTGTTTAATAGGTTTTAAGGCTTGTAAAAACTGTATAATTTTTTTGCTTTTAGCCATCTTGTCATCCGATAAGACCAAGTAAAATAATTAACATTATTTAATTTTTCAATCTGAATCAATCCTATAGAACATCATTCAAATTATAACTGATTTTTCGCCTTTTAATCATAATTTTTATAATAATTTTTACTTCAAATTTCTTCAATCTTGTTTCGACCTTGGAGGCAAGGCACGTGCCCCTCGATGTCGGGGTTATTTCCCGCTTTGCTGCAGGTATGGCGAGCTTTGTGCCCAGTTTCGGCAGTGACGCTTAAACACCCAGCTGGAAAAATTTATAGAAATTGTGCAGAATTATTTGAAGTTTCTGTAGAAATGCTGCAAGAATTTGGTTCATTCTGCAGTTTTTCTACAGATTCTTGATAAGTTCTGCAGAATTCTACAGAGTTTCTGCAGCTTTTTCCAGTTGGTCATCTGGTTGCAACTTCTTCCCGGGTACCGTATGCTCATTACCCGGTTATCTTGTTTATGAGTATTTATTAAAAATGAAAGCTAAAATTCAATATCAAACATTAATTATTATTTTTTTTCAGTAAAAACTAAAAAGTAGTTTTATTTATGTTTATTCTATTTTTTTTACACAATGAAGTTTCATTTGTTCAATGGTCGTTCGCATATGAATTCCATATTATTATAATCGCAATCATAATCGAGCCAACACCAATGACTTGAATATAAAACATAGTAAACACAATTTTCACGTTTTCCAATGTATCTCGGTGCATCGTTGCACCAATCTGAATAGTTAAATGGTTTGAATGTTGACAACCAATTAAACTTTTTTTCGTGAAATGCATCAGTTCCAGATGTCCAAAACGCGGATGCTAGTTTGACTAGAAAATAAATTGGATGCAATGCTTTATGGCTTTTGTCTTTATCACTTTTGTGGTTTGTTATAATCAATCGCTTTACTTACTATATTGAAAATGTAATTTGATTGCAAAATTTTCTTCAATTGACTCCACACTTACTAACTTGGAATCACGTTCAAGACATTTAACTGTTGCATTATAATAGGAGGCTCTCTCTTCGGAAAAGTAGTAACAACCATTATGGATTTTAACAAATGTTTCTGGACATTCACGGCCTTTACCAGTGCAAGTGGTATACAAATTGAATATGATTATAAAAATACCTGTAAAGTTTCATAATTCATAATTTTTTTAAAAACCCCATTTTTGATCTTACCGAACTTCATCTTAGTAAATTGAATAATGCATTAAAAATAATTTTTCATTTTTACCTTTTTATATACAACGATATGATAATATCCAGCATAATCGGCAAATCGAGACGTTATCTTTGTAGAAAAGGGACAGGTGTTTTGGAGGTATTATAAATTTATAAACTGCTTATCCAAATTCATTTTCAAGTTGCTGTGAAAGTTTCGTATTGTTTGTTATCATTTTTGATGATAGTAAAATATCGTTTAAAATATTTATCTAAGATATTACGTGTTGGCTGCATTCAAAGCGAAAAATTTATTATATAATTTTTATTTCACAGATTGAATTTTGGAAATTTACCAAAGAATTTTGATCGCATTTATAGGAATAATGGTACAAGTAATAATACAAGTTAATTTGATTGTACTATGAAATTTTAATATTTATTTAAATTCTTGCTCACATATGAAATGCATAGAACTGCGACAAACATCGTCATTCCAACACCAGTGATCTATTTTTGGATTTTTTAACCAGTAATGGGCACAATGGTGAGTTCCACCGCCTGGTTGACCGTGGCACCAATCGGTGTAGTTTAACGGTTGCAATGTCGACATCCAATTGAATTTCCCTTCCTCAAATGCATCGGTTGCCGATATCCAAAACAGAGCTGCTTGCTTATCTTAAAAATAAAAAATTAATTATTAATCTTTTGTATTTTTCAGAATTTAAAGCTGTTGATTGCATCACTTACGATTCATATAATATAGATGTGTTACGATTGCGAAATTTTCTTCTATCGATTCGATACTTATCAACTTGGAATTCATCGTTGCACATTTAACCATGGATTCGTACCAAGTCCTTCCAGCATCGGAAAAGTAGTAACAACCGTTATGGAGTTGGATGAATTTTTCTTGGCATTTTACGCCTTCGCAAACGTAAGTTTTGTAAAGACTCAAGATGATTACAATAATACCTAAAAATTTCAAGTTTATATATTAAATAATAATATAATAACATGGAAATGGTTTTACCTAATTTCATTTTGTAAATGTAAATGTTTAAAAACATTTATAATGCTATTTTTATTTTGCTGATGTGATTAGATATTTCCCAGAAATTTAATATGCCAAAAGGTTATCTGACAAGGGAAGCACAAGAAAATTAATGAAATAAAATAAATTAAATGTTAGTGAGGTATCTGATCGAATGTTTTTATTGGTTTTATTAGTTTTTAGAAATTAATTATGACTTATGGTTAATTATTATAGCATGAAAATTATAATTTTTACAATTGGAAATTCCTAACTTTAAAGTAAGTCAAGTAAAGAAAATTAATGAATAATATACAAAGCCCAAGTAGTTTTATTTATATTTATTCTCTTTTTTTACATTTTATTTTTTAAATTTTTCAATGGTCGTTTGCATATAAAAAGCATTGAGGAATTGCAATTTCCAATGGTCCAACACCAACGACTTGGTCGTTTTAGAGAATAATTAATGCAATTTTGACAGTGTATACAAAATGCCGGTGCATCTGAACACCAATCTGTATAGTTAACTGGTTAAAATATTGAAATTCATCACTTATTCCAGATGTCCAATACCAATATATTGGCTAAAAAGTAAATTAAATGCAATTCTTTATCATATTAATAGATCTCTTTACTTACGATAATTGTAATGGAGATGTAATTTGATTGCAATATTTTCTTCAATTCACTCTGCACTTACTAATTTGGAATCAAGTTCCAAACATTTAATTTTGGCTTCGTACCAGGTGCTTAGATTTTGGGAAAAGTAGTAACAACCATTATGGATTTTAACAAATGTTTCTGGACATTCTTCACCTCCTTCACTTCCTTCACCGGTGCAAGTGGTGTATAGAATGAATATTATTGTAAGGGTACTTGAAACATTTTATATTTAAATAGTTATTTTTTAAAAATCATTTTTGATCTTACCCAACTTCATCTTAGTAAAAGTAAAGAATAATATTTTTATATACAATAATATGAAAACATGCAAATTAATTATAAAATTGAGAATTTATCTTCATAGAAAATGAACAGATGCTTTGGATATATCAAATTAAAAAAATTAGGAAAGTTTCTGCTAATGTTTGAAGACAAAGTTAAATTATGTTATTTAGTTATTACAAATTTGTACAGAATTAAATTTGACAATATGCAGTTTTTACAAATAATTTAGTAATTGCAGTTGTAATTTTATTGCTAAAATGCTGTTGTTTATGTATAGAGATTTTATAAGATTAAATATATTTATTGATTCTATTTCTTTTTGGTAAAATATGCAAAGGCCTAAAGTAGTTTTATTTATATTTATTTATTTTTTTTACATATTGAATTTTTATTAGTTCAATGGGCGTTTGCATATGAAACGCTTCTTATATTTGCAAGGAAGATCATTCCAACTCCAATGACCTGGACTTTGTAAATAATAGTAAACACAATTTTCACGTGGATCCATAAAGTTTGGTCTATTGTTACACCAATCTGAATAGTTAAATGGTTTTAATGTTGACATCCAATTAAATTTCTTTTCATGAAATGCATCAGTTCCAGATGTCCAAAAATTATAAACCTTATAGCCTAGAAAGTAAATTGGATAAAATTCTTTATGACTTTTTTGTCTTAATAATTTTTTTTTGCTTGTTATAAAAGATTGCTTTACTTACGATAATTGTGATAGAGATTTAATTTGATTGCAGAATTTTCCTCAATTGATTCTAAGCTTAGTAGTTTGGACCCAATTTCTAGACATTTAACTGAGGCATTATACCAATCATTTCTATTTTCGGAAAAGTAGTAACAACCATTATGATGTTTAATAAATGTTTCTGGACATTCTTCACCTTTACTACTTTCACCGGTGCAAGTGGTGTATAGAATAAATGTGATTATAAAAATACCTGAAACATTTTTCATTTAAAATTTTTTTTAAAAATTTAATTTTTGATCTTACCCAACTTCATCTTACAAGGAGGTACTACGAAACTCTCCGCCTCCGATTTGCATAATTTTAAACAAATAAATCGATTTTCACGTAACTAAAACAGCCAAAATCTTAGGACGCACTTTGAATTAAAATAATTTATATTGTTAAACTTATAGCCTAATAATGCACTTTTTTCCATAGGAAAAAAGTTTGATTTTTTTCTATGGGAAAAAATGCATTATTAGACTATAAAAGTTGTTCTGGTTTAATCAGTTGTATAGTTTCTTTCCTAATCTGACTAAAATTGTCGATCTCAGCTAAAGCCGAGATAAACTCTTTGTTGGTCGCCAAACTCTCAAATAAGCGAAATCTCAATTAAAACTAAATTTGGAGTCACGAAAAAGCAGCACGACATGTTATACACATGTGCCTTAACACTTGAAGAGGATTAATAGTGTAAATCTCAAAGGCTCATAGGTATCTCACTACTATAGGATATTTTTTCTAGTGTGGAATGCTAAGCCACTTCATAGAAATTTGGAAACTGGTTCATGATTGATCCTAATCCAGTTAATGTGGGACGTGGGTGGGTGGGCTTGTCAACTTGTTATAGGTCACTAGGAGTCAATGGAATTTACATCAAACTTTACAGGTAAGTTTGTTTAATTAGCAATTAAATCTCCTGTTTACTATAACGGATTCATTTTGGTTGGGCTGCAGTATCTTTTTGTCACATGACATTGCTGGGTTTTTCCTGGTATCCATCTGGGCATGTTGTGTACGATCTTCATTGCCGCGTGCGACGTTAAGCAATATATCATTGTCCCATCTGGTAATCTTTTTTCTTTCCTGGGGTTGGGGAAACTTCTAAGCCTTAGCCTTTACATGGTCTCCCCTGTTAGTACACCATCAAGGGGCTCTTTGATGCTGGAACCAATATGGCCTCTGGTTTTCGTTTCTTTCTTTCCTAGTTCTTCCAGGGGGGCAAAACCTCCATGCCCTAGCCTTCATGTGGTCCCACTATTAGTACACCATCAAGGGGCTCTGATGGTGGAACCAATAGGGCCTCTAGTTTTCTTTTTTTTCTTTCTTAGTTCTTCCAGGAGGGCGAAACTTCCATGCCCTAGCCTTCATGTGGTCCCCCTGTTAGTACACCGTGAAGGGGCTCCTTGGTGGTAGAACCAAATAGGGCCTCTGCTAATCTTTTTCTTCTCCTTTTCTAATTTTTCCTTTTTTTCCATTGCCGTATGTTAGGTTCTGGGGTCTGGTTTTTCATTCTATTTGTTTTTTTTGGTTTGTTCTTTTTTTGGTTTGTTTCATTTTGTTTTTTGCCGCAGTGTCTTCTTGCCTCACGGCATTGCTGGGTATCCATCTAGGCACTTTGTGTATGGCCTTAGTAGCTGCTGGCGATGTTAAGCAATATACCTACCTACCTATCTAGTTTTTTCTTTTTTTCTTTCTTCCTGATGATGGGTTCTGGGATCCTGGTTGTTCCTTTTCTTTTAGGGTTTTGTACTCTTAGGTGTGGGTGACCTAGGGTATGGGGTTACTGTGTTAGTTGGCTGGCATACTAAACTTGCAATAAGTGTGTCTGAGGGTGAAAGGAGTGGGTTCGAAGCATTTGGAGATTCCACCCAGTCCATAAAGCACACTTTTATTACTTTTTTTTTCTTGGAAGGGTGATGGAAGCTGTCCTCCCTCTGACACAAAGCAAAGGGCAAATTAAATACCAGACATTCCATCTGTTTTGGTATGATTTTCTTTTCCCTCATTCCTTTGAGGGCTGAACATTTGATTTTGTTTTTCCCATTTTGGTTGTGCCTTTGGTGTCTTTGTACCACTTGGCATTGACTGGGTTGTTCCTAGTTCTCATCGTGGCAATTGTTTGTTAACTTTTAGAATGTGTAAATAAACTGCGTTTATTTATTTGATTAATTTTTGATAGGTTGCATATGGCCATAGATGCTGCTAGCGACTTTAAACTAAATACCACCACCACCACCACCATCCACACAAACGTCCAAAGTGTTGCGGTCACACCTGTTACTATCAATCACTTTTAAGTCGTGTCTGAGAGGCAAAATTTCTAAGTCCTGGCTTCCTCGTGGTGCCTCCTGGTAACATTCTTCAGTGAGGCCAATAAAATCCTCTGGTAATCTTTTATTTCTTTTCTAATTTTTCTTTTTTCCTTTTTTTTGCTGATGATGGGTTCTGGAATCTTGGTTAATCTTTTTTTTGTTTTACTTTGGTTTGTTCTTTTTCTGTTTTCTTTCACTTTGGTTGTTCCATGGTGTCTTTTTGCCAAACGGCATTGCTGTGTTATCTCTGGTTCCCATCTTGGCATTTTACTTATGTTGAGTAAAGAATCATGTATTTTTTTATGACTTGTGTTAAAAATTAAGGTTGTTCACAGGTTGCATAGGGCCACAGTAGCTGGTGGCAACCTTAAATAACATACCACCACCATTAAGTTGTGTCTATAATATACACTTTCACCCTGCAGTGTGCAATTCAATTTGCATTTATTTGCTTGATTAATTTATGGGATTTAGTTGTGTAACGTCCATTGGTAAGAATTTGGTTGAATTTCGAGAATTGTTTTGCACCAAAATTTTTGGAATCATGTGGACAATCCTGAATATTGCATGAAAATTATTTTTGGCTTGGCCCACCACAACCAATAGGTACCATCATGCTGACATGAAGACATTTTCTCGTTTAAATTGATACTTCGTCGCCACAAGTTTGGAAACATTTTTGGGGTTTGCGCCCTAAGTCTCAAGGTCTGTTTTTGGCCAAGTGTAGTCCTTCATTTAACTTGTTAATGATGTCCTTGTTCTGTAAATACAATAAGTACAAAGATAAATCAGAAGCACATTAAATGCTATACTTACAGCATATTTCTTTTAACCATTTCTGACACTTCTAATTATTAACATCTGATAAGAAACAAACTTCTTCATAGATATCAACTCCATTCATATAGGATCAATGGATGCTTTCAAATGTACGAACTGATTATCTGTAAAAAGGGTTGGCGTTTCGAAGTGGATAGTTTAGGTTCATCATTGTCAATGTCACTTGTCATTATCAAAGCCTGGTTCAACTCCATACACATCCTATAACATTCATTAATTATTAGAAAAGTAATAAATTGCTATTAATAAGTAATGCCTTGCAAAATCCATTTCATGCATTTCATTGTAAATGATAGTGTCACTTATACTTAACACCTCTTCTATTCACAATTGTCTTGGAGTTTTGTTTTCTTCAGTTGATAGTTTATGGCTGTTTCAACCTTTCATAAATAATTTCATGTGTTTATCTATTTTTGGAACAAATACATAATGCAGAGCAAATATGTATTTTACTGTAGATGTTTAGGTGCCTATCATCTTTAAGTTTTGTGAATAAATGATAGTACAAAGTAAAGCAGCCATCCCATCTATTTTGCCACAAGCGTTCTATTCGTTGATCGTGTGAACACTTTGACCTGTAATCAAGGTGGTTAGATTTGGACCTTGAAGAGGATGTTCAAGCATAAATTTTGCTACTTTGGTGTTCTCAGTCCTATTGCCTCATCTAATACGAGAAGGTAAACCATAATTTTGAATTGCAGCTCTAAATAACTAAATAAGAACAAAATTGCATCAATATAAATTTAAATTAATATTAATATAATATTAATCATATACAAATATTGTGTCATTATTTTTTATCAAGTACAGTCATGGAAAAAAAACTTTCCATTTTCTCACCTGCAGCTGAGGATGTAAGGGAAGTTTATTTTTTCCATACCTGTACGTCTTTAATACAAGTTTATCTGATTAATTTGTTATTTCTATCAATATGCCATAGACTTTTTGAACTACTAACATTATAATGTCTGCAATTGATAGGCCGCAACCTAAGGTCCTTGAAGCAACCCCTAAAGGGTCAACACGAAGAATGCTATATAGCAATCTTCAGTGCTGCACATAAATTCTGCTTTGCATCAGTAGTTCATTCATTCTCTTATAGCCATAAAGTGGAAACAATGCTTTTAGTTCACTAACAAGTAAGTATCTGATGAAATTTTATATCTGTAATATTACTGTAATATCTGTGCTATCATAATATTCTGTTCAACTAATTTTCCAAATTTCCCATTAGGTTCTTGCAAACATAGAAAAATATTTCCGATAACATCACTATCACCTGATATTGTATACTGAACCATGTAGCTGTGGGTTGCCTTATTATTTGTAGGTGATTGTGCAAACTCTTGTGTAATATGCTCTCCTTTATGGGGTATTGTTCGAGCTGATAGCATTTCATATTGAAAACCACATTGGTCAGTATTTAAAATTGTTCTAGCTGGATATGATTTAAAAATCTCTTTTAAATCTTCCTGAAACTGTTTTGCTGTACGAAGAATGTCAACTGGATTCACCATTTGTGCTTTATTCACAAGACGAGTAATTCTTCTACTGGAAAGTTTGTTGTTACGTCGAAATTTTTGCATCCATCCCTTACTGGCACTGAATTTTACGGTGGCTGGATTTATTTCGAGATATTTTTGCAGGGCCCATTGTTGAATATGTGTACTTTTGATTATCATAAATTCAGCTCTAGCATTACAAAATTCACTCATAGTATGTTCATTAATCAATTTATGGCATTCTTTAGAAGTCAGATCATGTTGCATTTGTAATTTCCATTTATTCAACTGTCCTTTGCTGGATAATTCAGAGCAACCAAATTTTTGCAATGTTGAAATTGACCACTTTGTTTATTATGTAACTCGATGATTGCTTTTTTTCGTTTCTTTGAAATAGATAATCTACTATTTGGCTCATCTTCATCGCTGCAGTAATCTGATGATTCATCATCTGGCAATGAAGGTGTCTTATCCACAGGAGATGTTTTTGAACTATCAGCTGCTGTGAAAATAAATATTTAAAAATTTTAATTATTTTTGATAATTTTATTTACATTTTTTATTTTAACAAATGAAATTTACTGTAATTTTACTAGACTGCATAATGGATTACCTGGCATTGTTGGTCTCGATCAAATCTGCTGCCTGATCTTCCGTTCTGCTCGTACGGAATCCTCGTCTACTTCCTCACGTGTGGTTTACCCAAAGGAATCTCTCTCATTAAACTTTCAAACAAATTTAATACTAACTGGTTAAATATGGTGACTAC
>JAQFZU010001483.1:0-13226 GCA_034696185.1 Henia vesuviana | reverse complement strand
CTGTTAAATCAATCATCCAGTATCTGTTCAACTACACACGTAGACTTGTTCAGAACAGCTATAATTTTATCGATAAGATCACGTGGTGCAACATTGCCCGTTCTCTTCATTCATTGCGCTTTCTCGCGCACGTTTTTCAAGGCTCTTGTTTATGTTTCAGCCTTTAACATCTTGTTCGAGTGACAGATTTATTGGTTCGGTTTATGCGCAACTACGTATTGTCAACACATAACAAAAGCTCATCCTCTCAATATGGCGCCGAATAGCTTTTAATCCTCTTAGAACTACCGTAGCATTTTTTACTTCTCATTTACTTATAATCCTTCTTTCAGAGAGCTGCGTTGATAAAAATCCAACCATCTCATGTTTCATTCATCATTGAAAGTGGAGCGCTACGAGATGCACGATTTTGATTGTACTAATTGAAGGTATAAAATTACAACTTTGAAAGAGTATGGCTGACACGAAATAAAGAAAAGAAAAATGATTTATGATCTAAACTTTATTGAATTAGATTGAATGGAATATATGGTTGGTTTCAATTGGATGTTTATAAAGCTCTCATCAACATTTGAAAAATAATAAAAAAAATAATTTTAAAAGTTTAAGTTTCCTTAAAATATTTAATTTTCACGCGTAGTATCTTGAAAAAAATAATTAGTCAATTTACTGAATAAAAAACGTGATAAATAGCATTTCATGTCAAAAAAACATAAAATTATATCAGATTTTTTATTATAATTTTATATAAAAAAATTTTTTTTTTTGCAAACTCTGGTGTACAAATGAGTTATATGAATGATGTTCTGTCAGCTTTATTAATATTGAAACTGAAGTTCCTTGTTTTGAAGCGTTGTAGCTTTGGCGGTTGTGCCTTGTTAACTCAGAATTTATGACGTGAATATTCAGTGGGTGTTTCACACGGAATTTAATAACTTTGCTTTTTAGTACTTTAGTACATTGTTAATGCTTGTCGTTTGGGAAGGGGGAAAAAATTACATATGTGCAAGTATCTAACTGCAACTAGTATTTTGGCTCGGGTAAGGGTGAAGTTTTAGTTTGACAAATTTTTCTTTGAATTCAATTGAAAAGCAAATGATGGATGACAGTCGAAGGTAATGTACATCACTTGAATTTGAATTTTTTTTCCCATTTTTAATAATAAGTTTTCTTTCTGTCTCACATCTGTTACATTTAAGAACTTTTTATTTGATAATATCAAATAAAGGGGTTGAGTGTGAGCAAAAAATGGTATATAATTAACTGAAGAATATTTTTATATATGAAATTTTTTACATTTTTTTCTACAATTAAACTGCTGGAATGAAATAAAAACAAAGATTTAAAATTGAATTGTAAATAAAAGGATTATTAAAGATAATTGAATTATTTGTTTTAATTTCCATGATCTTCCATTAACCTCACAGACAGGGCAGGTTTTTAAGTCAAGCGGTGAAAAGCCATTCATTTGTTGAAATTTTAACTTGAATACCTTGGCAAGTAATTTCTTAGTTGAAATTTACCTAATTAAAGGACCGCATGCAGGCAGGTCTCGAGTTCATGTGTAATGAAAAAAGCGATTATGTAGAAGATTTTTAGAAGGTAACATTTTAAAAAAAAATTAAAAGGGGGTTTAAAACTAGTATGGGGTAAGTGAACTTATACGGTGAGAAAGAAAAATTCCATTCCAATATATTATGGGTTTTAAAATGATATAAATTTCTAGCTAATTTTTGTTAAATTGGACACATTTTTGACACTAACTTTTTTAGATTTAATTTAATTGGTGAAAGCTTTAAAGTAATAGTAAGAAATGATGTTGATTAGAAATTCAAATTAAACATGCCTTGACATAAATTAATGAAGCCAGGTAGCGTGGTTGATAATTACGATGATTGTGAAATTAGTGTTGATATGTTTATGAAAGTGGGTGTAAAGGAAAAAAATATTTAATACTTTGAGGATTATAATTTGTCGGATAGATTCGTGGGACATGATCTGTTTATGAGAATATATTTTTTTTAAACTTGAAAAATGATATATAAATAATTAAATTGATGATTAGCATAATTAAAAACAGATATAGGTAAATTACAATGACGTGAAAGATCAATGACGTAATATCTATTTTCGGCAAATGATTTGCATTTTAAACTTTGAATTCGTCGAAGTCACTAATGGTAAGTGAAGTTATAACAAACATTCTGTTAATTACAAAGAGTTAAAGTTTGAAGTCGTATAAGACTAGGGTTAAATTCGTTATTAAGTTAATCTAAGATTGAAATTAAAAGCAGTAGCCACTGGTGGCCCATAAATTTTATAGGCCATTCAGTCTAGCAAAAAGCGTGAAAAGTTACGCATAAATTTCATTTTCAAAGAAATTTTTCGATTAAATTATATTTATTTTTTTTAGAAATTTTTTTTTGTGGTAAATGAAATTTTTTATTTTTTCTAGACTAGGATTGAGGAGAAATAGGTTGTTCTTGTAAATTATACCATGAGTAATGTTCTGAGTTCATCGCGTGCTAAGAGTGTTACTTTTTGTTCATTGTGAGGTCTTGGGTTTTCTTATATACAAAAGTGCAAAAACCTTTTCGTTGAATTTACATTTTCACTTGATTTTGCACGCGATATTACTATAACATGGAAGAAAATGACTTAAATAAATCACGAGACCTTTTTCAGAAGCCACAAAACAAGAGAAAAAAAATAATGGTTAATTTTTTTTTGTTAAAAGAAATATTCGAGCTAATGCTTAAACTTAACACTATTTATTTATTCCATTTTTTTATTACGAAATTTGGAAATGCCCAAAAGTTTCAAGCAAAGATATGACTAGTCTATAATTTATTACTTTAAAATATCAAGAATGAGTCTTTTTTTTTTGTACTCTGAAACTCGTTTATAGAACTATTCGCGTAAAAGAATAGAAAAAACGAGACTTGGTGAATGGATTAAAGCTACACCTTAAAAATTTCATGAATAAATTTTAAAAACTACAATCCTACTATGTAATAAATTTTTAAAAAAAGGTTTTTGTGGTTTCATGGCCGAAGGAAACTTAAGGATCGAATTTGCATATGAATATCAACGCTTAAGAAGAATTCGAGAAAAATGTTGTCTTTTTCTTTTACATTTTTTTTCCTTATTTTTGCGACGTAAACTGCGCAATATTTTATAAAGTTTTTTTTTTATGTTGTTGAATGCTACTGGTCTTGTATACACACATCTAAGCCTCTTGCAACTTGTTGCTTGGCAACTAAGACGAGGTCAGGGAAATTTTTTACGGTCGTTGGTAAAGCTCTCGCAAGTTCAGTGTAAGCATGTGCGAGAACTATTCTTATTAAATAAATTAAATGTATATTCTGTACTACGTAGGTAATTGTTTACTCAGTTATTAAATTCACAAGTCATCATTACACTGTGTGTCTTGATGGGTGCTGTTTGTCAATGAAATAATGCCATTTGCTAAAGGTTTTTAATAGATCTAACAGTTCTTTGAGTCGTCTCAAAATTTACAAATTAGGCCAGAACTGGTGCTCAGGCTTCGATGGGTCTCCTTCTAACCCGATCTTTATGAAAGGGATAAAGTTTCGCCGAGCTTGTTTGGTAGACATTTGAAAACGACTCAAGCTCTAGTAGCCTAGTGCACCGGCACTGTTTCTTCGGCTAAACGTCCCTCTTGCGGTTTGCTCCCGCTTTTGTCAAGGTCCTCGAGCAAAGACTGTCCCTCCACCCCGTCAACTTGAGCAAACGTCTTGGCACAGCACCAAGGAATTGTAGGGCGGAAAAGCTCCTCGCCTGATCTGATGCCCGACCCTCTCTTCTTCTCTTCGGGCTTCGAATTGTATGCGTTGCTCGGATAAAGAACCCCGCGCACTATTATGCCACCATCCATTGGCACGCGGCCGAGCATGCACAGTTGCGCAATAGCTCCCGCAAGTGCACGCGCGACCCACGTGCAAAAGCAGGCCATTCCTCGCCCTCCCTCTTCGCCGAGCTCGGAAAGGGGATGTTGGCGCGTGCAGTTAATCCCATTGTGCAAGAGCAGCGTGCGAGTCAGCCTAGCATGGTGGATCGTCATCTGTCTTGCGACTGAATGCCGGGGTCTTCTCTGTTGCTGGGGTGGACAGAAAAGAGAGAGAAGGAGAAGGGGGAATTGAATCACCCTCCATCCAACTTCTCTTCGACATCACCCTCATCATCCTTTTCCAGGGCAGTGCAGCCAAAGATGGGGGATGGGGGAGGTGCGGTGCAAGTATGGAAGAGAGAAAGGTGGGGACATCCTACAGAGAGGTTCCAACGTTGCTGCAAAGAACCGTGTGAAATGTAATTGTGTGGTGTCGTGAAAGAGAACATGGAGGCCTGTAATATTGAAAAACTTGTTTTTGTTTGATGCATCTCCCTTTTAGCTCGTGGTACGAAGGTGCTGGCATCTTTGATCTCGTCTCCAGCGATGATGACGGTGGTGATGATGACCTCTATTTGCTTGATGCGCATTCAATTTACTTTTCATTCGCTTTGTGTATCCTCGAAAAGCGAACCTGAAATTATTGTCAAAGTTTAAATCGTAGTATGAAAGAGTAAATTTGATACGTCCACATTGTGGAGTTATGATGGAAATGAAACTATTGTTGAATTGTGCCGTACCATCCATATTTTTGTCCATTCGAAATAAAATGGAGGGGAATAATGCGTAAGAAGTGTCGGACGAAGGGGACTAGGATATTTGAGGGTTGATTCCCCTCGGTTCCCATTCTTTTTCTCTGGTTATTGAGTGAGTTCTTGGAGCGCGTAAATCATAAATAGTTGGAGAATATAAAAAATGTACCACAATTAAATAGCATCTCATTTTTCAGACTTGTATTGGATTATATGGATGAAAGAAATGGCTTTGATTATGACCTGATCCTCTCTACCAATAAATCTGTTGAGACCACAATGTGAAGAGGTGATGATCACTTGGTGATATACTATGTGTGAGGGTAAGGAAAGAACGAAAAAACCCACCTGGAATCAGTCATGAGTGAAAGGATGCGGTTTTAGATTTTTTTTAAAAATAGAAATTGGAAAAGTTAGCAAAAATTTTAGTTAGTAAAATTAATATATTATCTGTTGAAAGGTTAAATTGTCGCGACATAAATAAAGTCGTCTTATTTCAAAGACAAGAACATCAATAAATAAAAAAAATAATAATTTTTTGCTAAGCCACTTAGTGCTTAATGACAGCTACGAATTGTGAGAAAAGAAAATACTTTTCTACTCACATCACAACATTCCTAAATCTCTTTTTAAATGGAAAAATAACATTCGTCATTCAGCGTGAGTCATCCTAAATTAAAAAAAAAACTGGATCTCTTCTTTTTTTATTACTTCAAATTTCAGTAACACTTAAAATTCATCTTTAACTTTTCAAAAACTTAACTTGCAAACTCAGTTATTGCATTATACATTTCTCCCATTTCAACCTTATACCCTTATCCCATTGATGGCGATCCGCCTCTTCGCTATACGACTCCCACGAGAAAGTAAATGCACGCCACCTCCATCTTCGGATCCTTGGCTCGAGTTGGGGGAGGGAATTAATGGTTCCTTTGAAATACTGGACAATTGTGTGGCACAGCGTCGCGTGGCGTCTGCACGAGGTTCTTTCTTCATTCACTTCAGTCATGTTAATTCGGTGTCGTGTGCCCCCTTTTTTATCAGTTCGCATAACAAAACACTTGGAAAAATAAGCTCAAAATAATTTCAAACTACTTTCTTCTTTCCCACGTATTTTTATTTATTGTTAAAATAATTTTTAGAAAAAAATAAATTTAAGGATTTTTTTTAATTTTTTCTATAATTGATTTTCCTCACGCAGTTGTGGGCCTTATCGATGGGTGGATTAGGTATGTTTGGTGCGCAGTTTCCACTATGCTTTGCTGTAAGTGAATAGATAGAATTGGGTGATATGCTAAAGGGGAGTCTTATTAGTATTCTATTCCAGTCTCTCTCGGGTGATATTAAGGGTGTGTTGCTGATAATCAGTAAATTGCAGTTCCTTGCTTCTGTATTGCATTTACGTAGATTAAACCTCAAACACTAAAACTTTTTATATTAAAAAAATATGTGAGAAAAATATATTAAAATAAGTAGCGAATAGAAATTCTAATTTTATTTAAATATACAAATAATTAAAAAATGGTTAAAACCTTTTTTTTTTAATTAAAAAATTAAAATTTAATTGCATCTTTATCGTGTGTGTTTCGTGATACGCTCAGGAAGGTCTTAAATCATCATTTTGAAACTTGACTCGAGTATTGCTAGAAAAAAAAATTATTAGACCAAAAACTCAAACATTCCCTTGCAAGAAGTGGGCATTATAATAACAACTTTTTTGCATTGGCTTGTGCTCAACCTCATCATTAAACTGTTGCTAGTGGGCATGGCTCGAGCTCGAGAAATTTGACTTGTTTTTTTTCATTAAAATTTTTAAAAAAATTGATTTATATTTATTTTTTTCAGATGTAGTTTTATTTATAAATAAACCTACACTTTTTTGAATATATATGTACACATTGCACTATTATATATGTGTATAAATAAGGAGTTAATCATTATTGGGAAAATTTAAGTTTTAATAAGTAAATTAAAAATTATATTTTTTTAGTTAAAAGAATTTGCTATTTTAATTGGTAAAAGTTAAGTTGTCTGATGCTTTGACAGTTATTTCATCAAATTTCCTGCAATTCATAATTTTTTCACGGAATTATGGTAGCCCATTTTACAAAAGTGGCCGTGTAATTTGTTCCAACTGAGGGATTCGGTATAAGTTCGGTACTTTGATAATTGTACGTTGGCAAAGTGGTAGTAGCCCTTTTTTTGCTGCTTTTTCTTAGCCTAATTTTTATATACTTTTTCTTTTCAACTTTTTTTTTTAAGGCTTCATCTTTTCTTAAGTGGAGAGATGCACCGAAGTAATAAATTTACTTTGTCTCATGAAATATTTCGGTTAAGGGAAAAGAAGAAGTATAGTGGGTTATTATGAAGGCGAAAACTTTTGATTGGTTTTCATTTTTTCTTTTTGTGAATTAATATTTTGTAATGGAAGATTTGAAGTTTTGGTTTTATTTCGCTTTTTGTAATAACACTACTTTTAATGAGGTTTTTTTTTTAATTTACTGCTTTTGGTTGGTGAATGATTGAATAATTTAGTTAATAATCCCTTTGCTATTTGAGCCAATTTTTTAAAAATTTAATGACAAAAATTTAAATTGCTGCTATATATTTCTCTGGGAATTTTAATGTGTTAAGTCAATTATAACCGTATATGGAACCTTAAGGATTATTATCTAAAACAGTAATTCTTTTTTTAAATATAAAAAAAGTTTTAAATGGAATTTTTAAATGAGATTGACATTGAAGTTACAACTTGTCACTTAGATAATGTGTAAATTAAAAATAATTAAATTAATAAATTTACAAAATGTTTCTTTTTCTATTTCAGTTCTACAAAACATTTAATTTTTTTTATTCACCATATAGCGACATTCAAGATCTTTTGATGTTTACAACCTTCGATATAAGTCGCAAACGGAACCTTTTATGATCGGAAATGACGTCAAATATTTAGATTTGGACACTGTATTTGTTTTCAGTTCAGGTAAGTTTTGTTTGCAAATTTTTAAAAACTCGAAAAGTCAAATTAATTGGCTTTGAGCGCACATTCTGTGTATTATCTCTCAGTTATCATTTACAAGAGTTGTCTTTCATTAAAACTTGTCCTTTAAATATTTCTTGACAGGTGCCTATCTTATCATTATACTTACATATGGTCCCACTTTGAACCTTTTTTCCAATCTCCCTAATAAAATCGGTAGGACCTTATCAGTGGACAAGTGTAAAATAGATAAAGAAAATGAAAAAAGTAAAATGTAAATTTTTAATCTTAAAAGAATTCAAAAGAAAACAAGAAGTAAATAGTCATGGGTTTGCAGAAGGTAATCGCAGCTTGGAAGTTAAAAATGGGGCCCAAAGGCAAAACTGTCCAGATGGTTTGTGGAGTGACTTAGAACTGCTGAATATTCATTGATGCTCATCTTTCTCGAGCCACGCTATGTGGGCAACGCCCTCGCTCGTAGAATCAAGTGTAAAGTGGAAGGCAGAAAAAGACTTTCAAACCGCTGTGTCGTATAGCCCAAGGTGATACATTCCAATTGGGTCTAATTGCAAGAGATGCGAGCCGCAACAGGGTTTCAGCGGGCGTCACGCAAGGGGTCAGGGATTCTTTTATTTTTTATTTTTTTTTATATTGAAAAAAAAAAATCTTTTATTCTTAAATCTAGTATTTAATATTAACAGGTTTTTGATGATATGTTTAGTGTTATTATTGGGATGGCTATGTAAGAAATATTTAATAATAAATTATTGGAATTTTTATATTAAAATTTAGGGTATAAAAAGTTTGATTTTTAGCAAATTTAAATTATACTAAATTTTTATATTTTTTAATTGTGTAATTAAATTTAATTAATTTTTCTTTCATCTTAGTTTCCATTTTTTCCCACCCTTCGGTCTCTGATAAGGGAAAAGAGGGTGGTGTGGTGGTGTTTTGAAGCATCTGCCTTGTCATGCGTAAACAAATTTATGTCCCGAGTTCTATCTAGCATAGATTCATTTGAAAAGGTGATTATTTGACGTTCACTTAGTTCCGTGTGGCTTAATGGGCACATGAAACGTTGCGATTCGTGAGCGAGAATTGGGCAAAAAGGCGGGGTCTTAATAAGATTCGAGTCACCTCAAGCGCGACCTACGATTTTTTTTTTGTTTTTTTTATTTTAACTAAAATAAAAAATTAGTAATAAATTTTTTTTATTTTATTATTATCAAAGTGATTAATTATTATCAGATTTTGGAAGATGTTACGAGTGATAGAAGATTAGTTGAAGGGGGTTTAATGTTGGTTCTGAGAAAGCGCTTTCAACTTGGTCACGCGATGTAATAGAGGCTGCTGTTTAGTGGGTGGTTACTTCTGGGGTAGTGGTCGGAGATGGTCTTTCATTATGACGGTAATTTATGCCTAGTTGATGTACTGTACAAAGGCCATTAATTTTATCACGAGTGTCTTTTAAATGTTTGATGAAATAAAAATTTAACGAGGGTATAGGAAAAGGTCAAGTAACCAGTTTCTTGTAAACAGTTTATCTGGTTTAATAAGTTTATCTGGATTCTTTAATCCATTACTTAATTTAATTGGAGACTTTGTAAATAGATGGTTTAGCTGGTTATATTGTATAATTTAATTTATAAGTTTTTAATGATAAATTAAATGATTAAACTTAAAAAATTGCACTTATTGTAAATTATTATAAAATTTGCTAAGTTTAATTTTTAATTTGCATAATCTAATAAAAATGGTTTTTAAGAATTTTCTAATTTTTAAATCCAATTATAAATTAACTTAATCACTGAAATAAACCTTAATTAAAGGTCGTAAAAAAAGTTGTTTGGCCTCTTGTCATGGAGATGACATTTTGAGTATCCTTCAGAGCTCGTCACCTTCAAGGTCTTAAATCGTCTGTTTTTACAAGTGACATTATGGAATTGATTAATTATTCTAGAAATTGCGAATAAATTTATTTCTTATTATTTTAAAGAAAATTTGAATATTTTTGTTAGCAATTCTAATGGTACATGTGATTTATTTAATGTTTTCTATTAGTTAATGTTTGGAGTTAATTGTAGTCAAACAGATGTTTTGTTGTTTGCAATTTCCCACCTGATTAAAAATTCGAAATTTTTTCGTCTCAGTTGGAGTTAAGAAGCATCAACTATTTTCTGCATTTTGTGTCTTGGAAATAAGTTTAAATCACTCAAACTTATGACTTTTATTTTCGCTTTGCGGCTTCTTCTTCTCCCCTTTCCCTATTTTTTGATGAAATCCCTCCGAAGGCTCTTAATGCATCTGATAATATAAAAAATTCTAATTTATTTTTTTCCACAAAGGAAAAAACAAAAATTCACTTCTGTTGAATAAAACACGGCTTTAGTGAGTGTGAAGAGATAAGCTTCTTGGGTTGGTAAGGGGAGGGTGCTATTGGACATTATATACATTTCTTATCTTTCGCATTAAAGTGGCAATGATCACATAACTTAAAGCGGTGTTGATGTTTCTTGTGGTTGGGCAATTATATGGCAAAATGGACTGATGGACCCATAAACTCTTCAAGTTTTTAACGTTGGTAATTAGTAGGGGCTAAGTTGAAGTTGATGAAAATGTCTTAATTCTTTTTTAGATGGACTTTAATTTATGGTTGATTTGAGTTTTATTGTCTTCAACTTGAGTTTTAGTGTGTTGGGAATCAATGATGTGTCTATCGCTTTTTTTGGTTTTTTTTTTTCCCTAATAAATGGAATTAAGTGAGATTTTTTTTTTGCTTTCACGTTTTAAAAATACAATTTTTTACGCTTGGGATTATTCTGCAAACAGATAACACTAGTTTTTATTGATCCGGGTATTATAATTTTTTTTCTTTTTGAGAATAAGTTAGAATTAATTTTATTTTACTCATGGGAATTTACTTAATTTTTTACGTTGACAAAATTTGTTGGTTGATGCTTTAGTCTTAAATATTTCATCGACTTAAGTTTTAGCTGCAGTTAGAGAATTAAAGGAGAAACGAAACAACGTTTATGATAGTGAAATTATACATTAGGGAGACTTAAAGTGAATAAAGTTATGTTTGCCAAAGGTTTAAATTGCATATATGATTTTTAAACTGATATATTTATGAATTTCTTGCTTGCAATAGTCGCAGTTGAGATTTTAATAGTTTTTAACAATAGTTATTATAGTTTTAGAAAATTCCTACAGCTTGAATTCTTTAAAAATATAAAATTTAGTTCTTTTAGCAGTAATTAATTATGCATTTAAATATTGTGGATTTAAGATACTTATATTTGCTACAGTATTTGGAGTATTAATTTTTAATTTCTTTATGGAATTCTGCAAAATTATCAAAAATTCTATTTGAATTAATTCAGCTTTTAGGTATTGATATTTCAAATCGAATTTCTTAAAAATTTGTTTTAAAAAATTGTAAAAAGAAAATTTTCAAATTACACTACTCTTTGTGATGTTTTTTTAAGCTAGTAGCAGGATAGTACAGAGAAATTGCTGACTAATTCTAACTGGTATGGAAAATCCTGGAATTAAGGTAGAATCTACAATTACTGGTCGCAAAATAGCGAAATGTAGAAAATTTAGC
Organism: Henia vesuviana; assembly: GCA_034696185.1. Lineage (NCBI taxonomy): Eukaryota > Metazoa > Arthropoda > Chilopoda > Geophilomorpha > Dignathodontidae > Henia > Henia vesuviana. The sequence goes on along the minus strand of JAQFZU010001483.1, from coordinate 1,977 downwards.
AAATGCATTACTTTAAGCGAAATAATTTAATTTTTTGCAGTTTGACACTGCAATTCCAGTTAATCAGAGAGTTCTCGAATAATAATTTTAAAAATTTTCAACAATTCAAACTAGAGTGCAGCAGCTTTTGTTTGTAGCCATTAATGTGATTAATATACAATCCAACGCCACGCCATCTGGCTTCAAACTCGTGAAGTTTCTTTACCTATGACTCGTTAGATTATTTTATTATTCAGCTCATTCGGAAATTGTGCTTTGGATGTTTACGAGGTTGCGCTCAAAGCTAAAAATCTAAGTTAAAAGCAAAAAAAAGTCGCAATTGTAAAATGCCATCTCTTGTTACGTACAAGTGAAATGTTACCTTCATGATTCAGTCGTGCTGCCATTTTACCCCCTCAAGGGTTGGTGTCTTCCTTGTTTCCCTCCCCATCATGTCTCCTCTCACGTGCTGAGGTGATTGCAGTGAGTTATGCAACTAGCAGATGAGCAACCACCTGGTTATGTGACCGCATGATAAAGAAAAATAAAAAAATAAAAAAAATTTAAAAAATATATGTTCAATTTAGATTTCTCATACTGTGAGAAATTTCTTTAAAATTAATTTCTCAAATTTTAGTGTTTTATAATTGAGAACAAAATGATAAAATAAAAAAAAGTTGTTTTTAAGTTCAGAATTTTTCTACAATGGCCATCAGTTTTAAGGGTAAGTGTGAAATTAGCAATTAAAGTATTAAGGAATTTTAAATAAATATTATGCTTGAATTGTTTTATCAAATTTAATATATGCAAATGCGGCTTTTCACATATTACATTCACATGCATGAAATATTTTGAATGCTGAAATATTCTATCTCTAAACAATTCAAAATTTGATTAAATTTACATGAATAGCAAATTAAGGAATATTTCAGCCAAATGTGTAAAATTTCTTTTTGTGCTGCACAGGTATTTTGAGTGACTCATTCGAAATATTCCAGGCATCCAGAATGTTCAACCATTAACAAATTAATTATCTCGTCGAGAATTTTCATAGTTTGTTATTAAAGCTTGACTGTTTTACAAGTTAAGTGGTTTTTAAAATAATATTTCTAAATATTATGTGTGCCTATTTAAATGGCATTATTTGAATGTACAGGAGGTATTTGCTATCCTTGTATTGAAGTTCTAAATTTGACAGAATGTTGAAATATTGATTTGTTTACGTTTCACTGTGTTTGTTGTCGTTTTTTGAAATATCACCCAACTGCGTAGTATAGTGGGAGGTCTGTGAATTTAATTTCCAGAAAAGGTCTGTGATCAATTGGTGTGTGGAGAATAAGAGCTCAAAACCAATTCTTTGTAAACACAATAGGACTTGTGGGGTCATGACACGCGAGGTGCCAAGACAATAGTCTTTGTATTGCTACAATGCCTCCTACTGCTACTCCTGACGAGAAGTCACACAGTCAACCAAACTGTGAAGGGGACAGTTGCTTAGCTGGATGTCCACGAGTTGATAGGTCAACCTACAGCAGCGGCAATATTGGCAGACACTGACTTATTAGAATTAGATGGACAATTGAGGACAATGAGGAATTGATGGACAATGAGAAAGAACAGACGTTGCCGACCATCGCTTTCTTCAAAACAAAAACATTTAAAATCTGTCTTCAAACAATTTCAAATGTCTAAATATTTTCCTCAAATCATTGTATTTAAAATACTTAAAATAAAAATTTTATGTCATTTTCTATCCTGAATTTGGCGCTTTTAATCAATCGTAAAACACCATCTAGTAACAGTTATTTACACTATTGCTATGGACAACTAGAAAATGCGGGTTTGCTATGTTATTATTAAAAAAGCAAGGATATTAGCATCATAGGGAGTGAAACAAGGGCGATTTGATAAATTTTAGTACAATTTAGAATCATAGTTACATCGGTGGGAGACCTAGAATTTTATGTCCAATATACACTGGGGATAAGTTGTTTGATG
>JAQFZU010001482.1:0-13232 GCA_034696185.1 Henia vesuviana | reverse complement strand
ACCAATTCTTTACTTATAACGTTAATGCATCCGCCAGAATCCAGTACCGCATGAACTTCATTGTTGTTAATCATTACCGGAACTCTTAGCAAAGCATCTCTGTTGGTCAATGTGTGTCTAATATCAAAAATATGAGCTGGTTGTAATGGTTTTTGTTTAATTTTATTTTTCACAATCTCCTTCTCCACTGGCCATTTCTTCAGTTTTCCTGTCTTTGTGGATTATCTTCTCTAGTGGCCTCATTACGAGAGCCATCTTGACAATTGGTCCATCGTTGCCATTTATTACTTCTGCGAAATTGACCATTTCTTTGGAAGTTTCTATTATTATTATTACCAAACGATCCCTGAAATGCTCCAAATCTTCTGTTTCCTCCATACTGCTGTCGGGGAGGCCGATAATTATTATTATAACTCCTACCACTTGAATAGGTATTGCCGCAATGGTCATATCGACTGTAACCCTGAGGTCGTCCATAGCCATCATTCCTAAAGTACATTGAATCAGCCGACGACTGCTGACCTGATTGCAACTCCTGCATCCCAGTTTCCAAAGCGTGAAGACGCTTGCTTATATCATCTGGGACTGTGAATGTCGATGCTTGAGCCAGACTTGATGCACCTTGCATGCCATAACTTCTAATAAGAGTATTTAATAAAGCATCAGCTAAAGGTGGCTTCACATCAGATTCAACAGTCTGTATGCGATCCTGGAGATCCTCAATAGTCGTTGGTCTTGGCAGCAATATTCTGCTTTTAATTTCTGGCTTTAAGCCCTGCATAATGTAATTTATCTTCTGTTGATCACTCAAAGGTGGTCGTATTTGGGCGCTGAATCACAGAATAGCTCGCATATGGTCTATCGCTGATTCGGTTCCCTGCTTTTTTGTGTGTAACTCATTCAAAATAAGTCCATTATCCTTTTGGAATCGCTTTTGAAGATCTGCCTTCCAGTCACACCAATCTCGGATACCTGGATGCAATGCCAATTGCTCCACATACCAAAGAAGTGCATCCTCCTTCAAACATAGATGCAAATTTCTGACCCTGTCATCATCGTTGTCGTATATCGATTCATATGTCGATAGCCAAACATCAAATGGTACCTTGACACCGTCATATTCAAGGGGAGACTTCCGAGGGCCACTCAACTTCTTCATTGCATTTGTGAGTGCCAATATAATATCCCCTGAAGTCGCCATTGTATCCAATTCCTCTACAGCGTCCTCAAATTTAAAATTGGGTGAGGTATGAGCTGTAATTTCCAATCTTCTGGGTGTAAGCTTCTCACACAATCTACGGTTCAAAGTTAAATTCTCGAGTCGTAAATCTGTTGTCAGCAATGGAGTGCCACACAAAGACTCAAGTGAATCAGTTTTATTATCTTTCTCAAAAAGATTCTTTTTTTTCCTCGAAGTCACGAATGAAAATCCGGTTGCCAGAGTGTTTAATAATTCGAGTAGTATAATAAAAGAATATTACTACTCTCACTCAAAGCATACAACACCAGTTCCTGACTCCACAAACATCAAACAAAATAAATCCATATACCCTTATATGAATATATAATGGCAACCAAAAAGAAAAAGAAAAAGAAAGAGAGGGGAAAAAATTCATTAAAATTAACAATATTATTGTGGAATTGCAATTTCCGTTTAATGTGACTGTCATATTGTTTTTATTAATGTAGTTTACAATTTATCAGTGTTTCAATGTTACAAACTGTTAATAGGGATCGCACAATGATTCGGATTATTATTCACATGTATAATCATATTTGTCAATGTTGTTAATAGATTGAGGAACTCAATGGTGAGAAAAATCCCTTTGTTATAATAATGCGTATTCTTGTGGCTGTGAGTCAGATGTAAGGGCTATTTGAATCAAACAAATATACATGATTTTATCTTGGCAATAAAGTCTTACATTTTATCGTTCTACAACACCATGTGCTTATTACTACACCAAGATCTGACAATCGAGTGCCAGTCATAGTAATCCACAGTGCAAATAGGAACAAGGGTTACAGGCCCAGCACGTGAATGGAACGGTTGGTGAATGAGCAGATAATTACAAGACAGCAGTTGTTGTGTCAAATTTTCTAAGATTTTAAGTCACACTTGTGAGTATTAAAAATAATATTTTTAATCACAAAATACTTTCCTGATTTTTGTTTGTTATTTCACGCCATTAATTTATATTGGGATCATGACGTCTGGAGGGATCCATAAGGACAATAAATCGACGTTTGAATTTGATAAACTGACAGGAAAGGACAACTATGAGTCATGGCAGAGCGACATGAAGATGTTCCTGATATTAAAGAATGTCGCAGAATTTATCACAAAAGAAATTCCGTCGCCTCCGGATGCCTCGCCGCCGGAAGTGATTGAGAAACATCAGTATCAGTTCGGCAAGGCGATTTCTTCGATATATCTGTCTCTTGCGCCTGAATGCAAGAATATAATGCGGCACCTTGATACTCCCTTTACCGTTTGGGAACAGCTGAAGAGCACGTATCAGCCTAAGGTATCTAGAGTATTCCAATTGTTTGATCAATTCTTGGGACTCCGCATGAAACCCGGAGAAAAGATGGAGGTGTACCTGGCAAAATTGGATACGATAACTAGAAACCTTGAAGAGGCTGGACAGAAGATGTCTGATGAACTTATCTGTTACCAGGCGATCAAGAATTTACCGGCAGAATACCAGGCGGTCGCCCACCAGATCCGGACAGGGTGGGAAAAGGTCCGAATCAAGTATTCTAATGTGAGGTCAGCGTTAATGTTGGAGTATATCCGATTAGACTCGGTCAAAATGTCTTGTGATACGTCGACTCATGGTGACATAATGGTCGCCAAACGAGAGAATTACGAAAAATTGGGAAATATTAATTATAAATCAAAGAATACCGGAACCGTGAAGAGAAGATCCACGTTTGAATGTTTCAGATGTGGCAAACCGGGACACTATGCTCGGGATTGCCGGTCGAATGTGGAGAGAAATGCGAATAAGAATAATTCAAGACAAGTTGCCACTAAAAGTCGCCAAGAGGATTCAAACAATCTTTTTGTCGAAAACTTCTTAATCGAGACACTGGTGACTTCGAAGTCCAAGGCTGTCAAGGACTGGATTCTCGACAGCGGTGCAGGAATGCATGTATGTTCAAATAGGAGTCTTTTTAAAGACATCAAGGTTACCAAGGAAATGCGTTTGGGCACGATTAATCACACATGTATTTCCAACGAAGTCGAAGAAGTGGAAATTCTCAATGTGATTGATGGAGAATTAAGAAAAGTCGTTTTACATAATGTTCGGTTTATCCCGGATGGACGGAGGAACATTATTAGTGTAAGCAGAATTGATGAGTGTGGCGGAACAGTAACCGGAGGTAATGGTAGGATGCAGGTTACCGGAAGATCTGGTGTGATCGTTATGAATTTTGTTAAACGAAATGGACTATATGTGTTAAAGACCAAAGTTGATAATCCTGAAATAATAGAAAATGAACGTAATATAATTCAGACGGTTTCATATGCAGCAACAGTTAAGAAAAATTTAGGAAATGATACCGGTGATACATCTAGAACTCCGAGAAACCTCAAGAAATCAACAAAAACGATGAAAAGTGGATCACAAGGGAAAGTTGATTTGTTGGATCTTTGGCACAAACGATACTGCCACATGAATAAAAAAGTTATCGAACACATTTCCAACAATCAACTTGTAATCGGGATACCCCAGAAGCTTACTGGCAGTAATGACATTTGTAGTGCCTGTGCCAAAGCAAAGAGCACTCAGACCTATGGGAAATCGATTGGGGTAATAAAGGCGAAGAGATTTGGTGAAATTCTATATGGATCTATGGGGGCCGGCCCAAACTGAATCCTTCGGCGGCAAGCGTTATTTTATGCCGACAATAGATGATTTCTCGAGATGGTTGTCGATTAATGCCATTGAAAATAAGTCTACGGTGTCAGAATTTGTAAAGCAACAGATTAGAAGTGTCGAACGCTTTAACAATACGAAAGTCCAAATTCTAAGAACCGACAACGGTTTGGAGTACTGTTATCGTGAACTTGAACATTTGTTGGCCGCCCGGGGCATCGAGCATCAAACCACCAATATTTATAGCCCGAACCAGAACGGGATTGCCGAGCAGGCAAATCGTTATATTGTTGAAGGTATCCGGGCTATGTTTTTTGACGCTGGACTTCCTTGTGCTCTGTGGGCTGAGCTGGCGAATGCCTATGTGCATATTAAGAATAGATATCCACACCACATGCTTAATGGGAAGACGCCATATGAAGTGAAGTTTAACTGGAAACCGAATGTTTCCCATTTTCAACGTATCAGTTCTTTGGTTTACGTGAATATACCAAAAGCCAAACAGGCCGGTAAATTCGATTACACGGCTCAGACCGGAGTTTTCGTCGGTTATGCTCCACATAAGAAAGGGTACAGAATTTGGAAGCCCAATAATAATCGAGTGATTGAATCAACACATGTACGGGTTGATGAATTCAATACGTTACGTCGTAAGTTGGGTAATGTCAACCTTGAAGATGGAATGAAAATCGAGAAATTAGAAAAGGTTGAAGCTAGTGGGACAGCCGAATTGGATTTTGAAGACGATTCAGATGAGGATTGTCTGTTATCACATAAATCATCCTAAATTCAAGTACCATGGCCTTTAATGATGAGGATACCGACTCCACCTCCATCATCTCCAGGGCCATCGACCAGTAGGGTATCAGGCACGTCAACCAATTCCACGCAAGATGTCGGAAAAGTTAAATGTACAAGAAGAGCGTTAAGGAGGAAGAAAAGAGTTAGACAAGGAATGGCCTATATTCGTTACAGCGTTTATGGAAAGAATTTCCAGACGAAAACAGCGTTGGTAGCTCATCTTAGACAACAGAAAATTCCATTTGATCCAAATAGAATAGATTTCTCGATTAAAAATAAATTCTCGGGAAAATGGAATTTATTACACCCAGAAGAAATATCCGATGACGACAGTAGTGAAGTTGAAGACGATGATAAATTGAAATTGAAGGGAGAGAGTGAAGTCGTCTCGATCGGTGCAAGTGAAGACATAGAAATTTACTCCATCTACGAGGAGAATCCCACCTCGTATGATCAGGCCATCAGTCAACATGATGCAATCAAATGGAAACAGGCCATCGGCAACGAATTGAACACGTTTGGTCAACGAATGGTCTACAAACAAGTTCGGAGACCTGAGAAATCTAAAGTTCTCAAGAACAAATGGGTGTTTGTTCGGAAACGAAATGAATCAGGACAAGTGGTTAGACATCGAGCTCGACTGGTAGCCTGTGGTTACGGCCAGAGATTGGGTATAGATTTTGCTGAAATCTATGTCCCAATGGTCAGTTTTATTCTCGTCAAGGTTCTATTGTTGATCTGTGTGATCTACAACGGTTGGAAGACCGCGCATGTGGACGTCACATGCGCGTATCTCTACGGTGATCTTCACGAAGAGACATACATGGAGATTCCGGATGGTGCTGTTAAAAAAGATAATTATGTATGGAAACTGAATAAGTCAGTTTACGGGCTGCATCAGTCCGGACTCCAATGGTATCGCAAATTGGACTAGGATATTAAAAGCATCGGTTTCAACGAGATAAGGCTTGCGAGATGTGTTTATTATCGCGATTGGTCTACCATCATCATGGTATACGTCGATGATATCATTATTCTGACCAAAGAAGATCGACTGGTATCCGAGGCAATTAGAGATTTGGAAGGAAGATTTGATTTAAAAAATCTTGGCAAAATCCAAAGGTTCTTAGGGGTTGAGATACGTCATGATGGTGATAGGATAAAGCTTACACAACGAGGGTATATCGACAAGATTCATTCGAAATATTGTCGAGACGAACGAATACAGGCCTACGAACCAATGAAAGTCGGTTTCAATTTAAAAGATTTCACTGAGGCTGCAGATGGAGATTTTGACACGTCAAAATACCCGATTAGGAGTGTGGTTGGTGCACTCATGTACATCGCGAGGCACACCAGGCCTGATGTTATGTTTGCGGTCAACCTGTTGGCTCAACATGTTAATAGGCCAAATGTTTTTCTGTGGAATGCGGGTCTTCACATTATACGTTAAATATGGACCACGTCAAATCGAGGCATTATATTGTCAAAGACACTCAATCCGGGATTCACGGATTACTCCGATGCCTTGCTAGGGAATTGTGTGGTCACCCGAATGTTGTACTCGGGCCATGTGATATTTATCGGGACCACACTAATCTCCTGGCGTGCCACGAGACAACAAATGGTGGTAACGTCCACCAAGGACGCCGAATTGTTGGCGGCGTTCGATTTGGTGAAAGAGATTGACTGGTTAGTCAATATTATCCGTGAATGCAAGCCAATCCGGGAGCTATATACGACAAGATTTCAATTATATATCGATAACGAAGCAGCTATGTTTAACATTAAAAACATAGTCGAGAACAACAAGAATAAATTCCAGGATTTGAGGATTTATTATTTAAGAGAAAAATACGGTGACAGACTATTTGATATTCGTTTTATAAGCTCGAGTGAAAATTGTGCCGACATTTTCTGTTGGATTCTGAAATTACAAATTTAGAATTAATTATATTTTGTTTATTTATATGTTAGTAATTTAATACTTACCCAATTTGTTGTTATTTAACTTCCCTGAATTTCATGTTACGTTGAAATTAATACAAGATATAATTTGAATTGAAATTACTAATTTGTTTTATTGCTTGTGTAAATTACAGTATTGTTATGATTGTTATTTATTACAAGCTGTCATATTTATTAATTGTACTTACGATTTACCTAACCGAGTTTTGTGTTGACATAACCTCGCTCTTGGTCGATGATGTTCGTCGACAATCGAAGCGATCTAGAAAGTCTTTATCGATCTACGATTGATAAAGAAGCTATTTGTAATTATATTACCACATTTGTAATGTTTTATGTACTCACAATAACTTGTAAGAAGCTCAAGTTGATCGAAATTGCTGTTCGCTTTAAACGAGGTACGCCATGACACACAGGTTCAACCTAATGACGTCATGGATCTGGATCCGATGACGAATACGCATAAACTGCTCGACGTTGATTGACGTCGCGTTTTCGACATGAATAATTATGATTTTAAACCAATGAATATTGTAATGGTGTACATAATTGATTTTTAATTAATTGTAAATAATTTTGTAACACTTCTCTACTAACTCTTCATGAGTATAGATCACTGGTTTTGATCTAAGTGAATTGTGAAAATAAATCTAAACAAGTTTAAAGACGAAGGAACTTTATTTCAATAAAAATACATCAGCTACATTGGACTATTAATGCTAATCGATGAGAAATAATTACCTGAAATTAATTAAACTCCTTCAAACGATTTGGAGCAGTACGGAAGCTCGTAGACGACTGTCAATTGGAACCATTGCTGAAAACTGGAAAAATAAACTGTTAGGTGTGAACGAAAATATTTACCTGCTAATTAAGGATGACGTTAGAACGTGCATAAGTCCTGACGATGCTTGATGTCATTCCCAACATTTTCACCAAACGACTTACCACTGACCGTATGAAGAAATTGACATCATTTCTAGACAGCCCAGCTGGCTAGAAAGGAGGGAGATTGTGGAATTGCAATTTCCGTTTAATGTGACTGTCATATTGTTTTTATTAATGTAGTTTACATTTATCAGTATTTCAATGTTACAAACTGTTAATAGGGATCGCACAATGATTCGGATTATTATTCACATGTACAATCATATTTGTCAATGTTGTCAATAGATTGTGGGACTCAATGGTGAGAAAAATCCCTTGGTTATAATAATGCGTATTCTTGTGGCTGTGGGTCGAATGTAAGGGCTATTTAAATCAAACAGATATACATGATTTTATCTTGGCAATAAAGTCTTACATTTTATCGTATCAGCTCATTCGTAAAATAACTCCCGAGTATGAACCATTAAAACAAAATATTACGTCGACTTGGGACAAGAATAAATTTATGACTGCAGAAGTAAAAGCAGCGCTCATGGCTGAATTCATACGATGGCACTCAGTTCCAACGTCGTCGAATTCAAAGTCTGGATCCATGACGGTTGCTAAAACTGAAGAGGAAAACGTCTGTTCAAAATGCAGGTGTCATTGTAATGATGAAACTGATTGTTGATATTCTCGTATTTTAATCTATTTATATTTCTTTATTAATATGTATTTTATATATTAACGTTTATATTTATTTAATTGATGGAAAACAATTGTATATCTTTATATTCAGTATATCTTTAATTGTTATAATTATGTATATTTGTATAAGCGTTTATATATGTAAGTGTATAATGATATATGAGAAGAGATCTCATTGTTTGAGCTCATGAAGCGCCACCTATACTGTCAATCATCTGTCCATCACACGAGAGGCGTGGTTCATGCATATAAAAGTGTGTCCCGCCCACGAAGGCACACCCTTCTCACTATATACATCATAGAGGAACGTTGGTTTAGAAGATTAACTGTATTAACTTTTAATAACTGCAACTTTGCAGAGTTTGTTGTATTATATTACTTTTAACAAATTAAACCATTATATTTAATTTACCTGAGCGTTTTTAATTCACTCAAAGCTACGAATTGACACCTGCACAACTACAAGTGGTAGCAGAGAAAAACGCGACTTCCGTAGGAAAAGACATTAACAACTTTCGCAAAAATCAAAATTAAGTTTTCTGACTGTCCCTAGAGCTTGTTGGGACATTAAAACGTGAGTACTTGTCGAAATATTGAATATTTGATACTCCAAATTATTTTTATTGCAGGAAAACGTTTGAATACTGCACGGAATTGGTGAAATTTGATCGAAAATCAGTTGTGAAGGACACGTCATCATTGGAAAAACGAGTAGCGATTGGAATTATAGCTTTTATCATTGCCCTAGGATTGAATTGGGGCTTTGACAGGTACGAAATTAATTACTGTGGAATTTATTGATATTGCAAGTTTATTTTTTTTCATTGAAACGTTTTTCATTGCATTGTTGGGAATTAACAACATCATGGAACAAACAAGCCATTCACGTGAATCAGCCATGGCATTTAAGAAGCTTGACCGCTCGAACTATGCCAGCTGGAAAAAGAACTGCCAAATGTTGCTTAGGGACCGTGGTGTCTTTGGCTTTCTTAATAACACTATAACGGCGACAACTTTATCATCAACAGCCAAGGAAGTTGAAGATTTCAACTTTAAAAAAGGAAGAGCGCTCAGCTCCATTTACTTGACTGTAAGTGAAGAAATTCAGCCTTTAATAGACGCACATGACGACCCCAAGGAGATGTGGGACGCGCTCGAGGACGAGTTTGAGCCCAAATCTTTAGTACGGATCGCCGCACTGTATGCAGAATTATTCCACATGCTGAAAAACGATTCGGAAAGCATGGGAATATATTTATCAAGAGTGCACAAACTGGCAGCTGAATTACAGAGATTGGGAGAAACAGTCTCAGACAGAATTTTGGCCATCATCATGCTGCAAGGATTAGGAAAGGCACGTGAAACAGTCGTCCAGTCCATCTACCAAATGGACCCTGCGACCTTTACTACCAAGAAAGTGCATGATGCGCTTCTTATTAAAGAAAATCGTACACAGATGACCAATGGTAGGTCAACAGAAGCACCACAGACTTTATTTACGAAACAGAAATCGAATTTTGACCGAAATAAAAAGACATCACAAGATAGCACAAAAACGACTACTAGTGGAAACGTTGGCACTTGCTTTAGATGTGGCAAGTATGGCCATTTCCGGAGGGACTGTCAAGTCCGGATTCCTGGTCAAGAAAAACAAAATTCTTCTTCAAATAAGCAGAAGCAACAATCAAATCGAAATTCGCGGGATTTTTCAAAGGACAAACAAGGAAATCCAGAATTCAACTTTAGCTGTTTTCTGACTGGAATGATAACGTTGTCTCGTGGCCCAGATACATCTTGGATCATGGATAGTGGTGCGACGCACCATTTTTGCAACAACCGAGACTTTATCCACGACTTCAAGAAGATGAAACCGACCCCTATACGCCAAGGAAGTGGAACGATCAACGCCATTGGTAAAGGAAATGTCACCATTCGAACAAATCAGAGGGGAAATCGGAATTCAACATGTGAATTGACATTGAATAACGTTTTGTACGTGCCTGATTTATGCCGAAATTTGATGTCGGCTCACACATTGATCGAGGAAAGGAACAATATCCACTTAGGCATGTCCTATGCATCCATAATAACAAGAGATGGATACAAGATTTCGTTACATAAAAAGGATAGGCTTTTCGTTTTGGAATCTGAAAACAACAAGAAACGACTTCATTTGGTTGCAAGAAAACGACTAGGAGATGGGTTGCCAAAGCAAATAGAAGACAAAGCATTGGAAGTGAACCAAACTGAAGCTATTAAAAATCATACAAAAAAGGACGCATTTTATGATAGGAATTCTATCTCACTATGGCACAAACGGATGTGTCACATACCTAAGAAGAAAATTTATGACTTAGTGACAAAACGTTTAATAAGACTTAATGCCAAGTTACACGGACATTTGGAAACCTGTGATGCCTGCAACATTGGGAAAAGTATTAAGCAACCATCGGCATTATGTCAAGACAAAATTAAGACAACAAGCCCATTACAATTATTGACAATGGACTTATGGGGTCCTTCCCCAGTAACATCAATTGATGGGAAGAAATATTTCTTAAGCATAATTGATGAGTATACTCGATACTTAATCGTGGTTCCGATCAAGGATAAATCGCAAACGTTCGATGCATTTCTTTTACTAAAAACACAATTGGAAAAGAAATTTGATACCGACATTCTGGAAGTCCAAACGGACAACGGAACAGAATTTTGTCACAAGAAATTCGAGGACTTTTATGCTACTGAGGGCATACACCATAAGAAAACGAATACATATACCCCACAACAAAATGGACTAATTGAGCGCACAAATAGGGATCTCTTAAATGGCATTCGGACATTGTTGTTTGATTCAACTATGCCATCATCATTTTGGACAGAGGCCCTTTACACATACGTATATGTCAAGAATAGGATAATGCATGCTGCCTTGGACCAAGACACACCTTATGAACGGTGGACTGGCTACAAACCAGCAATGGGATATTTGAAACATTTTGGATCCCTGGCATACTTCTATATTGACAAGTCCTTAAGAATATTTGTTGGGTATGCCATGCACTCACGCGGCTACAGAATATACGACCCGGAAACTCAAAAAATCATAGAAACTAAACACGTGAAATTCAACGAGGCGAAAGTGGGGTTATTACAATTCAACAAGAATGAAGATACCAAACGATTATTTGATCCAAAATTCCTAATGGACGATCAAACTCAATTCATAGAGGCACCTGAACCTGCACCGACGCCACTGAACGTTGAACCACCAACCCCGCAGACTCCAACACCAACATTGGGAGCTGACTGGAGAAGATGGGTCATCACACGCAAGACCGGCCACACCAAAGGTCAGGAAGATATCTACTATAAATATAGAAATTCTCCATATCTTCGATCAATGGCCGATATTGATAATCTTTGTGCGAAAGAAAACCTGACAATCGATAGAACGTAATTTGATTTTAAGAAATCTCAAGAATTCGCAGTTGACAATACTAGCGATGCACCAAATGATTTAGAGGAACAATTACTCGAATTAAGCAAAGATAACTCAAATCTAAAAAGGAAAATCGCTTTATTAACTGGAAATATAGAAATTCAAAATACCCAGATACCCCAATGCGACGAGGATGATGATCCTCTATTTTTCGCAGGCCTTATGGATGTGCCAGGTACCTATAAGGATGTAATGCGCTCGCCTGAAAAAGCAAGATGACTTCAAGCGATGCAAGAAGAATTCGACACTCTAATAGAAAGACAGGTATGGGAAATAGTACCCAGGACTAAAGATACAAAACCGATAACCAACAGATGGGTGTTTAACATGAAGACCGATGCTAAAGGCCATACGATAAAATATAAAGCGCGCTTGGTAGCACATGGCTATAGACAGATACAAGACATTGACTACCAGGAAGTTTTCGCACCCGTGGTGGAATTCAACCTCGTCAAATTGTTCTATGGTTTACTCACCTGCCTACATGGATACACAAACTCCCACTTGGACATCAAAGGGGCATACTTGTATGCAGATTTGGATGAAGTTATCCACATGGAGCAACCCAAGAGTTTTGAGACCATGGATCCTCGGAAATTTGTTTTACGTTTGAAAAAAGCGCTATACGGACTGAAGCAAGCCGGCAATCAATGGAACAAACACCTAGACAGAACGTTAAAGAAAATGGGATTTACAGCTTTCGACTATTGCCCTTGCGTTTATAAACACGCAGATGGCATATATGTTTTAGTCTACGTTGATGACTTAGCGGTTTTTGCTAAAACTTCAGAATTAATGGAAAAGTTCATCAAATATCTTAGTAAAGAATACCAATGCACAAATTTAGGAAAAATAACGAAATTTCTCGGCATTAACTTTATCTCGAAAGATGGGAAAACGTTTATTAACCAGAAGCCATTCATCGAAAAGATTATTGAGAGATTTCACATAGACACAACAAAAGTGCAACAAACCTCGATACCGATAGGAATTGACTTTAGAAAGCTAGCTTATGCCGAAGCAAACGTTCAGTTTCCCTACAGAGAATTAATAGGATGTTTACTGTTTGTTTCGAGTTGCACACGCTTTGATATTTCATTTGTCACTATGCAACTTTCGCAATTCTCAACAAAAGTCAATGCGGAAAATTGGAAACTACTAACGAATGTGGCAAATTATTTATATCACACAAGATCATTAGCGATAGAACTTTCGAAAATAACTAATGCACACCTCCGCATGTTTTCGGAGGCATCTAACGCGTCATCCTTGGACTGTCGGAAATCAATAAGCGGCTTCATAGCTGTTATAGATAAAGTCCCTTTCACTTGGCGAAGTGCTGTTCAACGTTGCATTTCAAAATTGCCAATGGAAGCGGAATATGTCGCCCTTAGTGCATCAGCGGTGGAATTACAATGGAATACTAGAATCTTGAGAGAATGTACCAGCCTAATTAACTTTTCCATGAATCCAATTTTATATTCGGACAGCCAGAGCGC
>JAQFZU010001481.1:0-13236 GCA_034696185.1 Henia vesuviana | reverse complement strand
GTCTTAACTCGCAACATCCTAATATTTGTCGTTGAACCACATTAGCAGACGACTCAATCATCCTCGACGTAGTACCCGAATGTAATTCTTTCGAAATAAAATTCAATTCATGAACCCGTCCTCCAAAATCAACTCGCTCAAATGCCTCGTAATCATTCGTTCAAAAACAATTTATTTTACACTCGACTATTTTTTTTTTATCTTTTCAATGTCAAACCACGTCACGCGCTTCCAACCGACAATATTTTATTGATTCGATTAAATTTTACCTTTTTCGAGATCTCGGGTCCATTATCCATGGCACGCATAATTGCATCGGAAATTTTCCCTTCCAAACCGGACATAACTTCTTCGACATTGTACGCACCCTTCATGCCAATCACGAGGGTCTCGAGCGAAGAGATGAAGTCGTTCCACGGTTGTTCCATCTCGGCCACACCTGATAGACAACCGTGCATCACGTTAAGACAGTAACCGGTGCACGGTTTAGCGGACACCAGACCCTGACAGTGCGGGCAATGAGTGAGCCGCAAAAGTGCCCGCTGACACTCGGGAGTGAGAGAAACGTAGTCCGTTAAATTCATCGCTTTCATGCCTAACGTGAGTGCCTGAACGAGGACACGTGCGGCTTGAAGCGACTTGGACACGTGTAAAGAAAGACGACGCGGCACGTCTCCGAAAGGCCGGATCTCGTCCTGAGTCTCCTGAAGACATTCCTTGTAATCGGTGCTGAGTTCCTGTAATTTCGGATTGATGTTGTGGTGGTAGACGAGCGGGAAGAGGGAGTCGAAGAAAGAGTCGACGCTGTCTTTGAGGTCAGTGTTCTCTTCGTCTTTCATGTACGAAATCATCTCCGAGAAGAGTTTGGTCACCGATTTATGCGCTTCGGTCCACAGGCTTGGATAGATCTCGGCGAATTGTACGTTGGTTCTGTTCTCCGACGACCGGATCATGTCCAATATGTTTTCTAAAATTAGAAAAATTATTATAATTTTTTAAAAGTAATTATTAAGAAAAAAAATGGCGAGCGGTTAATTTATTTGTTCATTAAGCCCATAAAGAAAAAGATTGGGAAAAAAGAATGATTCACACACCATTATAAAAAATGCTCGGCTCATCCTCGCACTACGAATCTGTTGATTACTAATTTTCGTGCAAAGGTAACCATCTCACGTGCATCCATTAACTCGACACCCTTTAATATAACGCTCAAATCGATTTCATTAAAGTGTTTTTCAACAACTAAAAATACAACCACAGATCAATACGAACAAACGAAAAAGGAACTTATTTTTTCTTTCTCTCTCTCTGATTCACCTCATCTGTCGACAATGAACCCAATCGTCTAATTCGATCGATCGAAATTGATCGATTCGCAGTCCCTCAAACGGTCATTGTTATAGAATCTTTTCTTAAACAAATATTTTAATCAAATTCTATTCGACTCAAATTGCCACTCGATAAACTGTAAACAATGGAAGGAAAATATTCAATTTCAAACTGCACCTGTGGGTCGTCTTACGGGTCAATGTCCGCCTAGCATCGAACATCGAGTGCAATTTACTCGTTAATGTTGATCTTATTTACAAATGAAAGCTTAAACCAATTGAATTTCATCGTTCTCTAAAACCAGTGAGCGAGACTTTCACCTCAACCTCGTTAGTTTTGCTTTTCAACTCCAATAGTCGGGACCGCAAGTGAGAACTCGAGCAAACAATGAGGTTCTCCGACTTCGCAATTATTTGACGTCCTGCAGCGGACGTGGTCTCGAGGGGTAAAAGGCAGAGTTAATCGTCATTGACTCGAAGAAGCCAAGGTTCGCAGGAGAGGCCTTTCTTCGGGATACTTTATCGATTTACTTTCGGCAAAGAAGAATCAATTTGTATTCGACTCGAACCATACGCTTCGCTACTCTAGAGTCCAATTAGCGAAACCCGAAACATTTAATAAAATTAAAAAGAAAAAAATTAATAATAACTTTGCGGCATCTTTCGTTTAAAATTAATATCGAATTTAAAGAGTCAAGTGCTTTTTTAAAAGCGAAAAAATTGTTCTCGCAATTAAATATTAACTGGAAAATAATGAGGGTAAATTCGCATTCATCATTCCTAAGCTCGCAATAGAGTTGCGTTCATATCACTAATTTCGTTTTATCATTTCCAATTCTTCTGTATCTTTGATTTCAATAAATAAACAGGAAGTACGAGCTAACGGGGAAATCCAAATCATCCGAGCGTTGGTTGACGAGTTTACGTTTCCATGGTTACAAATCGCAGCATCTTGGCTGCACTACCCACATTAGGCACGTTTTAGTCGATACGAGAGGACAAACGTTTCTCTAAACACGTCAAACTGTTAGATATTTATATGGTCGCTAATCTATCATTTATTGCACTCTCAATAAATCAGTAATGGTGGACAGAAAAAAGTAAGTGATTTGCAAGCAACGTGGGTATATAGTTACACCCTAAAAAGCCATGATTTACTACAAATCCTATGTGCCCTCTCACTCACCATCACCATTAAGGTGTCGGGTCCATCTGCAACGTCTTGTGCAAAGAGAGAAAAAGTAGTGGGAAAGAAGTAACTTGTTCCTTCCTGTCTCCCTTTTTATTCACAGACCCTCTCAGCTGATTAGGAGAGAAGGTCAAGACCATTTCTTGCCTATTTTTTTTAGGAAAAGAAGAAATACAAGAGTTTCTCTCATCCACCCTCTTTATCCACTGAGTGCAGTTGTATTTTCCGCTTCATTGCAGAAGGGCTAAGACAATGTGTAGATTAATTTTGTAGAAATACGAAATTAAAGTTTATTTTTTAAAGTAAAAATAGTAGTAAAATGAGAGTGACCAATAAAGGCTTTTATCTAGAGAATCTCCGATTCAACTGATTGAATTAGTGACATTTTGATTAAATTTTGTTCTGCCAGGAATTTAACGCAATTTATTTTCGTTGGCAAAAGCTGAAGTGTGTGTGATGATAATTGGTAAAGTTAAAGAAAAAGAGAAAAGTCATTTCTTTGACGTGGTTTTGTTTAAAAAAAAAAATTAAAATTACATAACACTCGATTCGAGTAAGTTTGTTGAAAATAAATTTTTTTTTTAAATGTTTTTTTAAAACATTTATTTCTTTTAAAAAAAAAAAAAAAAAAAATAACCGTTCGAATAAACTGTCAAAAATGCTTATCGCGTAAAAGTAGGAAAAATCACAAACAGAAAGAAAAAAGAAAACACGGCCATTGCATTCCACACATTTGTATTGGTAATAATTTCTCGACACGAATTCCGACTTGTCCAAACCTATTTTCACTCGAAATATATTGTCATCGAACTCGAGCGAATAAAAAACTTAAATAAAAAAAAAAAAAACAAGTCCTCGACTTTAAATGTCCATTAAAGATGAAATCGAATCTTTTTTATCACACTCGTTTAATTCGAGGTAAAAATTTGCAAGGCCAAGGATGATTAATAAATGTCATTATTTCTCTTATCTCTGTTTTTTTTTTATATTTATTTTAAAGTATTTTCCTCTTCATCGACTAATTATGTCAAAGTTGAAGAATGACATTCGCATCAAACAACATTCTTTAAAATTTTAATTTGCTAAATGACAAATAATCTTCTTTTTATCTTTATAAATTTTTACATCTTTAAAAAAAAATATAAAAAAGGGGTTTTAAAAAAGTAAGTTGACATTTTGAAATCCAACAAATCAATCTTAGTAAAATCCAGACCTTGAAATGTGAGTTTTTATGCAAGATAAGTTTAGAAATGGTTTTTTAGTTCTCACCTTGGCATGAATGAGATGCCGTATTACCTGTCTGGCCAGCCTTAACCAGAAGGTAAATGATCAATTGAAGAGGCAAAAGACCCCATTGAACTTTCCCAAGGTTGTGACATTTTCCTAAATCCTCGTAAGCGAAAAAACCTTAAATTTTAATTACCCAAATTTACATTTACTTTTCCAACTTGCAACGCATATCTTCGGCGTTCATCCCCCTAAACCAATTTGCTTATTTTTTTTTTATTAATCATTTAGAATGTTTACGATTTTTTTAAAATGGGTTTTTTAAAGCCTGATAATCTCATTTAATTTGCAGCTCGCGAAAACTAATAAATACAATTTATGGATTAAAGTATTTTTAAAAAATTCCAATATTTAGTTGTCACTCATTGAAAGTAATGGAAAAAGCAATTTTTTTCGTCTCATTTCAATTTCATTATTTTGCCTCGCTACTGCGGGGCTGCGTATATGCGTGCGCGTTGCATCTTAACTAAGCCCCGCGCAAACCTTTAATATGTAAATAGCGGACTCGTACGAGCCACCTTTCGCCATTACATCGACGATACAACGAGCTTAATCGTCTTTCACGTACTTTTTCCGTAACATTTTGTGTTTTAAACAATTTTTTTCCCGCTTTATTTGCAAACAAGGGTGGAGATTTCGGGTTGACAGACTCGAGCCATCGTTTTCCCGCACGCTCATCGATCGCAACGTCGACTTACATACACATCAAAGTGACAAGAAGCCGATTGGAATTTCACTCGGAAACCTCCTGTCCAATACAAGCAAGAAAAGACAACGACTTGACACTTCGCCACCACCACCACCACTAGTTTCAAACGGCACTCGACTCGCGAAGCACGAACGGGCGCTCGAAATCAGAATTTAAAAGCAAAGTCACTTCACAGTAAACAAATTAAAGCGGAGTGTGCAGGACACGTATAACAAGATTTGCTCTCGGACTAAGAGATGACACGTACAAGTGCACCGAGCTTTTGCTTTCTTTCGTTTTCAGTCGAGAAAGAAAAACATGCGAAGAATTCCTCATGGGAGGAAACGGCTGCTAATAAATCAGATGTTGAGTCGGGCGCTTACACTTTTCTTGACCGGGTGACTATTTCTGACAAGTCATTTATCACTAAACCTCGACTAAATTGCACCCTTATCCTTTCGACTTATCGAGTTCATATAAAAAGCTTGTTAAAATTGTATATTCAGAAAAATTTAAAAAACGCAAATCTTGAAAAAGAAAATTCAACTTTTTACTTTTTTGCCACTTAAGTAATATCGAGAAAATAAAAATGTAGAAAAATCATTTTTTTATTATTATTATTATTATTAGACCCAACCCGAAAAAAATAAAAATATTTTTAAGGGCGTTCCAAGAAGCGATGCCGACTGCCAACGCCTAATTTGGAATTTATAACATTTTTTTTTCTCGTTCATTAAATTTATACTTTTCAATTAGAATAGACTTAAAGCTCGAAGGAACAAAACAATTTATTCTAGCGTTAAATGCAGTAAAATTCCATTGGGTCTACGATAAAATATTGGAACGTCGAAACGAGGCCACAATTTGTAAATCTTTGGGGGATTTAAAACACAAGTTTCTTTGTCGCGTTTAATTAGTAATTACCCAGATTATGTCTCGCACACTTTAATATCGTTTTACGACATAGCATGAGATAAAGACAGCTTATTCTTGTATCTCATTATATACGAAAATGCGCCTGTATATATCAATGTAAAAAAATACACACAAAAACAAACTCCAAATCGATATTTGATTAATACTTTAAGAACCGAAATGAAAAAAATGCATTATCATATCTATAAATATTGTATGGTACAAACTAAAAAATGTAGTAAGATTATAAAATAGGGTTGAAATAAATTCACGGATCGTTGGTCTTTTGTTTTATATTGAATAGAATCGAGCCGAGTGGATCAACTTACGAGTTTTTAATGTAAATTTATTTAGCGAGTGTTTCACAGCTTTAAATACAGATATTCTGAAAGAAACGCCCACATCGAATAACGATTCCACCTGTCGAATTACAGCCATATTATTCTACATTAAAATTGTTTGCTTTAGAAAAAATAACAAATTGAAAGATTTTAATTAAAATCCTATCCAGTGAAAAGATTGAGATTTTGAATATTTTTTTTCCCGAATCAATACTATAAATTAATCAAAAAGCCATACAAACAAATGCAATCGGAATTAAAATCCATTGGGATTTTTCAAAAATTATTATCAACATATTTCATTTCTTTGTTGCAATGCTATAAAGAAAAAAAAATCAATTATTTCTTTATTTGCAACTAATTTTCCCCATAAATCTAATACTGATAAAAAATTTAGTTTTTTTTTTTGGTCAAACATTTTGACAGGAAATTCGGCTTAAATCAGTGTTAAATTATTTGTCAAAGAGATAAAAAGCGATTTATTTTATCACACCCCAATTATAAATTCCATTCTAAACCTCGCCATAAAAACAAGAAAAAAAAAGTCAACTTTAAAGAGCTTAATTTTATTATTATTTCTTTTTAAATTTGAGTCTAATATCATTATCAATTACAACGATGGCCTATTCGGCTAATTAAAAACCGAAAACGCCATTTTACGTAATTGAAAAAATACTTAAAACACTTCGACGCTATTTACCACTAATTGCATCAACAGAGGCTGTCAATGTCATCGCCTCACTCACACTCGTCACGAGCCTTGATGAGCATCCGCCACACGACAACCAAATGACCCTTAATCGTCACATCAACGAGCAAACAAACTGCAGGCCAAACATTCCAGCTTCGACTCTTAATTCTTTACCGCAAACTAAAATGCGAATTGTAATTTATTTATGCGACCAAAGCCGCTTATCAAAAATTTCACATTTCTACACAATTTAAATTAAACTTTAAGTCGGAATCAATTATTTTTAAAATCTCCTCTTCCAAATCACGTTTACGAAATATCGATTTTTACATATTTTTTTTTTCTGTTAAATGCGAAATGAAAAATTTCGAAAGTGTTTCAAATTTCAGTTTTGAAATTCTCCACCTCAACTCTGTATTTGGCATTAGTTTTCTTTACGATTCGTTATTAACTCAAGTTTATTTTAAATTTTCTTTAAGAAGATAAATAACGATAATTACATTCTGGCCATGATAATAATTATTTAGCAAATTAAATGTCGCAATAAATTACTATTTGTACACGTGCAAAAACTCACGTGTCAAGTATTTTTTCTTACGTAATTAGAGCAATTTATAACATTATAATAACATTAAGAAAACTCCTAAACCTGGAAAGGTTAATTTGAATTTATTTTTCAAAAAAATTAAGTCAGACGGCTTATCTGAGTATGACGCATCACATTTATCTTTGCAGCCATTATTTTTTTCACATTCAAATTAAAAAACAAAAAAGTTTTTATTTAAAATGTCATTTTGAAAAATTCTTTCTCATTTCCCACCCGTTTTATATTAAATATTATTATTATTGCTACATATATTTTTTCTTTTATTTTTCTTCTTCCCAACATTTCTGCCAACCTTCGCAACGAGCCCGTATCCATCATAAGAAAAGCAAAACTGCAAAGTGTTTCCATAACAACAGCCATCATTGCGCCCGATAAAACACCCCATCTTATCTTAATGGCAACTTCATTTTTCAAACTTTCAAACAAGAACAAAAGCGACAACGACAGAAATCGTTTGCCGATGCGTATACCATTGCCTTGTTATTCAAATAGCTGAAGGCAATCGTTGTAATGAATATGAAAGAAATTCAAATGAAAACTTGTCCACTTCATTTTTTTCTTTATTTCAGCTTTGTAACTTTGCCCTAAAAAAAAATTAAAAATGAAGAAACAAAAAAAGAATTAATGTAATGAAGCAATTGTAGGCGACGTACAAAGAGAAAAATGCAACTTCAAAACCCTTATGCCAAATGAATTCGGACTCGAAATGTAAAACACGAACAACTGCGACTCGAAGGATTAAAAGGAGTAACAGACACTCAAAATGCAGCTGTTGTTTACATATATCGCGTCCTACACACCACAAAGTGTCTCTCGTTTAACAAAAGCTTTTAAGGGTACAGACTCGACGACAAACAAATTTTTTTAAATAACAGATTTGTAGCAGAAAATAAAACAAAAACGTTAAAAAAACTCAAGAAACAAACATGCAATTGTCAGAACCAGTTATCTGTTATACACTTACGTAATGTCTTAAGTAAATGTCAAGGTTACATTTAAATAGTTCATTCCTCTGGTAAAACCTCATCTAACAATAGCAGACAAGAACTAGAAGCCTTTTAACGAGTCTCACATTTGCATATTCGCATAGCATTATGGGTAAATCATCTCGAGATAAAAACGAGCTCAAATTACCAAAGGAAAGGAAATAAGAAAAAATTTCATCAAAGCGTCTATAAAACTAAAATTATTTTTTTTTAATTTAAAAAAAAATAAAATAATGACGTAATTTAATTAAATTTCACCTTAAATTAAATTTTCTTCCATTTCATCCCATCAAATGCAATTCAAATGGTATATCGGTGCAGCTGCGAGCCATTTAACAAGATTCGACACCCGCCTATAACTCCAATTAACACGCTCGATGGTGATAGACGAATAAAGCCTTCGAAATACAGCAGTCGGTCCTGCACAATCCAATGTCGAGTTGTTTAATACATAAATAAAAATCACAACTGCCACACTCTCAGCGCGGAAACTCAACGGCAATTGTGGCCTCGAGTCACACGGAGCAAATTCGCCAGTTTCATCCAAATCCCCCATAGTTCTCATTGCAATAATGCGTTGAAATTTCGAGTAAATGACTGAAAATGGGAAAAGCGCAATTCGTCGAATCTCGTATTTACCCATTGCAATTTAAACAAACATCACGAGATAAAAGTTAACGAAATAAATACACAGACTACATTTTACATTCAGATAAGTTATTCGAGCAATGCCATTTTTAATTTACGCTCAGAAGGCGCCTGTTGGCCGCCGGCACGGCTACATGCGAACAGACAATCTCATCTTTTCTTTCGCGCCAGACTGAAATGCGTATACTGGAAAAGAGGATCGTAAAATGCTACGGCAAAATGGAGAAATGCGTGGCGTATGCATCTTATCTAAGCCTAAAGAAGTTTTTTGCACTTGTGTGTGTGTGGTGTGTGTGTATATAAACCGGCAACATAACCCCCATCCATGCGTGTAGAACAGCTCAATTTTCCATTTCCAATGCCAAGTAAAAGACTTGCCTCAACCGAATAAACGTCTCGCACTTCAAAACTTGATTTATCAGAAGGGATTTTCCACTTGCCACATAAAATAACACCGACTGGATTTACACACAACACAATTCTTTTCACTTAGTCAACCTTCGATTATTTCCTATTCTTGCTTCACTTGTTTCAATTTATTTCTTAACTTTTTTTCTATACTTTTCGCCTACAATCTGACAGTGAATTTCCTTTCAGTCGTAAAGGACAAGAAGTGCTATATTTTGCATACGAATTTTCATGTTTTACGCTTTTAGTGCTTTATCTGATTATGCCGGGTGTGTCTTCGGATATGTCAATGCATGCAACATCCAGTTCACTTTTTTTTTTAATGAAATCATCATGCGTGTAAATTGTGCAAAATTTAATTTAAAAATTAAAAGTGAAGTTGGAATATTTTTTAAAATTTTCCGACCGGTCACACTAGGAATGAAAAGATGGTCGAAATAAATTTTTTTATGTTTTCTATGAATGGTCGGCCACTCTCACTGTCGTAAAGATTTCCTAACCACTCAAATGTAAACCGATATACTTTCGAAAAATAGTGGGAGAAGTTGATCGAGAGACATTGGAGGTCGTTACACGTCTATATTACGCGATATCAGTTAATATATTGAAAACACGGGTCGTAAAACCAAAAGAAATGTAAGTAAAATAGAGAAATGTTTTACCCCATCTTATCTCGGACTTCGAGAACAGTCACTGCCGAGCGTGATATCGCCGACAGATAATTCTTACCCTGAATGCACTTTAGCACTATTTGTTTGTAAATTTCTTCTAAAAACTATAAAAATTTCTTTAAAAAAATATAAATTTCTCTCAAAATGTTGAAACGAGCTTTAAATTAAGCGCCTTATTAAATGCATTCGTGCCATGTAGTACAAACAACTGCATTTCAACTCGCCGAAAAGCAGAAACAACAAAAATAATAATAAATTGTCGAAATTTTTTTCTTACACAATAATATGCATTTAGCACTTGTGTTCATTACCACAATTCAGTACCATAAATCGTGAGTCGAGAGACCTGTAATGTCATTACGTTGCAATTAAACTTTCCTTCCTTCCAAGTCTCTAATACCAGGGCATGTTAATGATGTAATCACCATTCCTTTTTTTTTTCATTCTTCAAATTTGTTTAAATAAAGTATAAAAGGTGAAAAGGTCAATTATTTATATAAGCGACGTGTTCGGAATGAGAGCGCGAGTGTTTTAAACGAGACCGAAGAAATGTGGGTACAAAGTTAAGAAAAATTAATTTTCATGATTTATTTCCAACTGTGCTCGTTGACCAAAAATATGAGCAAGTGCTACAATGCTAGAAACAAGAGTTCACGGGGGGAAAGAAGAAGTCGCAAGTGTTAACTACACCACATACGAATTTGTAAATTAATTTTACAAAAGAAGCCGCATCAACAAATTAACTCCCTTTTCCTGCTTCAGAAGCAAAAGAAATGAAATAAAGACCCACATCTGCCACCTACGAAGAAACAAGTTGTAGGAAATACTTATAAAAAAAATTAAAAAAATTTTTGTAATTTTATTTTATATAAATTAATTGTTTTCTCAAATCAATCGTCACATTAATTTAAAATTTTTATTTTTATTTTTAAAAAAAACCAAAAGAAAAATTCAATTTATCTTTACCCATTTATACATAATAAAATAAGATTAAAAAGTAATTTTTCTATGTATACTTTATCATTCTTTAAGTAAATCTCCCAGACACAAACAGATATAAATTCCCCCTAACCGAAAGCGCTTAAAAGACAAATTATGCGCACGAGGATGCGCCGTTGCCTCAAACATGACAACATTTGAAATTCCAAATCGCGACTCTTGCATATTTTTTTGAATAACAAAGCATCAAAATATTAATAAACAATTCACTGATACAGTATAAAAAAAATTCAAAATATGTAATCCAAATCTTAAGTAAAAAAAAAAAAAAATATTCTTCCAATGAATAAATGATTATTAAAAGACATTATAAATAAATTTGGAGCATTTAATAAAAAAATATAAAAATGATGAAATATTAAAATGCTCACAGCTCGATACCACTTGAAAAATCATTCGGCTCCATTTCCAAAGCGAAAACACACACACCACACATCTGCTTCTGCTCTTTACCGCTACCTTAACCACCAAATGGTTGCTACGACCAACCCATCAACCCATCCCAATGCATTTCTCTCTCATCCGAGCCAAGATTCGTGTCTGTGTCTTTTGATTACACCTTCCCTGAAAATGCTTCCCTATAAATAATCGACGAAGGAGTTTTATTTTTAGATTGAAGGCTTAGCAGCCCTAACCGCACCCCACCGTCGTATGACACAAAAACCAAGTGAAGCGAGTCTGCCAGAAACTTGCTACGCTAACAAAAAATAGAATTAAACCCCAATAATCTACCCCATAACACTCCCCCCCACTTCTTCTAACAAACACTCGACAATTTTCTAGCTCGATGAAAGATTTGTGTCAACAAATGCGCGCATTAGTCACGACCTAAATTTTTAATTTTTTTTAATTAAGAAAAAAATTAGTTTGTTCAGTACTAGGAATTAAAATCCTCTCGAAAACCCCAGTAAATTCCTCTGTCGTCTTATTTCTCTCGTGTGTGCAATCGATCTATACATTTTTCAGTCTTGACTCATGTTTAAAGAGGAGAAGGATGAGGAAAACAAAATCGAGTGACAAAATAATGGTAAATGGAAAATGGCAGCTGCGACCCGTCGAGCGAAAACCTTAATTAACATTAAGTATCCGACA
Source organism: Henia vesuviana (assembly GCA_034696185.1). Lineage (NCBI taxonomy): Eukaryota > Metazoa > Arthropoda > Chilopoda > Geophilomorpha > Dignathodontidae > Henia > Henia vesuviana. The sequence continues at coordinate 1,386 of JAQFZU010001481.1, read as the reverse complement.
ATATAATTTAGAGATTTCGCTTTTTATTGCAGGGAGTGTTTATACATGAATGTCAGCCTTTACAGCATTAAAACCTCAACTCTTCGTGCCATTAATCAGCAAAAAAAAAGCTCTAATCATCTTCGAATCAGCCACCACATAATCCACTTTTCATGTTGGCACCCACACAATTTCCCATAATCACCATATATTATTGGTCATTTTTTATAGTATTTACGTGGACAAGGTGAACTGGTTGCTACACGTCATTAAAGAGAAATGATGACGATTCTATTAACGACCGATGCAGCAACAGTCTCGCGATGTAATAACAACGATAAATAAAGCGGGGGAAAGGAAATAAAAATGAAAGATTAATGACAGAAGAGAGACATTTTAACGTGTGTATATATACGTAAACCCTTTTATCCCTCTCTCAATTATATCACTATCATCTAATTTCCTGCCGAGCAGAAAGGTTCAAAGCCGGTGCTTCGAGTCGCTTAAAACCAATTAAACCTTAATCACCTCATTATGATACAAGTTTCCTTACACTAAGTTTCAAACGCTGGCCTTAGATCTTAAGTAGTTCCTTATTGCACGCTCCGTTTAATCTGTGGCCAATATGTGACAAGTAATATGGCTTCGGCTCAGTAAAATGGTGAGAGGGTATTTGGCTAACATTAACTCCCATACTGATTTATGTCATCTAAATCGATAGATTAAATTAAATGAAAAACTCAAAATTCGTATAAATTTTTTTTTATTAGTAAAACTTCTTAAGAAATTCCAAGATATTAAAAAAGTGCGAGTAAACAGTGTTATCGAGTTGTGCAGAGATTAATCGGAAATGTAAAAATATCTAAGATATAAGTATTTATTGATCTATTCAAGTGCGATGAAAGTTTTTCATGCGATGAAAATTACTTAATTCTCTAACTAATTCTCTAATGACCACTTTAGCTTTTGCAAATTGTATTTCCCAGTTATAATTACAGTTATCGCTCGTCGCTCGAAATAGGATTTCTTTAAAAAGCATAAAAAACAACGTTCATCTGGTTTGTCATCTGCTAACCAATGACATTCTGACGACGATTAGTTCCGCAGATTTTCCTTCAAAACGATCGAATTAATCGGAATGCCACTTTGGAGTCGTTTTACTTTTTAAAAACCTAAGCTCGTTTATTAATTACTGATGCTTGTGCGAGTGTAGATAGTCTGTGATTGACGTGACTGTTGGGGCAAATAAACTTGCAACGTAGAGAGAATAAACACTCGAGTAATCAATCGTTACCAAATATTGATTTTACAAATTTCTCATTTTTTTTTTAAATAAAAAAAGCTGAGAAATTAAATTAAATAACAAATTAAAACAACAACGCGTCTAATTCGCTGCACGCAATTCCC
>JAQFZU010001480.1:0-13237 GCA_034696185.1 Henia vesuviana | reverse complement strand
ATCGAATTGTAGAAATTGATGAGTTTTTGAAAAACTAGATGTCGCCACTGTCTATGGGAAAAATGCATGCACATTAAGAGTAAAATAAGTCACATCGAATTGCAGAAATTGATAAGTTTTTGAAAAACTAGATGTCGCCACTGTCTATGGGAAAAATGCATGCACATTAAAAAGTAAAATAAGTCACATCGAATTGCAGAAATTGATGAGTTTTTGAAAAACTAGATGTCGCCACTGTCTATGGAAAAATTACATGGACTCGAGTAAACCATAAAAAAAAGTTTAAAAAAGTACAAATCGAATTGTATTTTCAGTAGTTTTAGTGCAATTCCATGTTCATAAATAAAAACTGCAGAATAATAGAAAAAGAACAACCTTTAAAATTGAACTGTGCAAATTACGATCACGTTTTATTATAGACATACTGTATAAAACGAGTTAGATATTTAACATTAAATGCATGTTAAAACTTGTTAACTTTTCGAAAAACTAGATGTCGCCCCTGTACGATTATTTTAAAGTTAGTTATGTTTTTAATCCCCTGGATGTCGCCACGGTCTGTGGAGAAAATACATTGTACCGAGTAAACCATAAAAAAAGTTCAAAAAAAGTCCAAATCGAATTGTATTTCAGTAGATTTTGTGCAATTTCATGATTTCATAAATAAAATAGTATTTTTATGAAAAAAAAAATTATTTTTGTCTTTATTCGAATTACAAAGAATTACACAAAAAATAATCGATATTTTTAAAATATTTTGGTACAAGTAGTAAATACGAATTCAAAAGTTAACGTTGATAAAGCTGTAAATCTGGAGAAAAACAATGCCGATGATTGCTTCTCTAAGATGCAAATAGCGATGTAGACAGAAACAGTGGTAATGCGCCTCATATTCCAATTTGGGATTGGAGTCCACTTATAAATTGATTGTATTTACAAGATGCACTATTAGGTAATTACTTTTTTTTATTGACAACTAATTTACTGTGGTTATTATCTAAAAATGAATTTTTCCAAGATTATTTTAATTACCAAGAAAACGTAGTTGATCCAAACTTGATTCTAATTAAACACTCCTCGACAATTACCTACAACTTAAAAATAGTCCAAATTTATTTTCATAAACAAGAAACTCTCACACAAACAAACCACATGTAATGAAGAGAATGTATAATTTTCTATGAAGTAGGCAGCAGTCGTATTTCTGCACTTTAACTCTCACTGCAAAGTCTACAGATGGTATGAATTTTCAACATTCAAAAAATCTTATCATTTCAGCAGAAGATTAGGAATAAAAAACAATTACCGTAAATTTACACCACAATACAGTGAAATTTTATATTTTTGTATAAAAATTGACATTAAACTAATTACTAATGTAAAATGCGAAAATCAATTATAATTACTATTTGTTTTTCCCATTTTTCTCTATTGTCCGTTGATATGCTTTCAACTAGATAAACATCTAGCGCCTAATTTACACTTCGGGAAAAACTTTGAAGATGTTGTTTTTAGAGATCCAACGTAAAGTACATCATATTTACTAACTTTTCTCTAAAACTAACGTTTGTACTATGCGGATTAAAGTGTATAAATTCAGTCACTGCTACAAACAGTGCTGCTGTCTTTTATAACGCTGAAAAGTATTTGCTTTCAAATTAAAAGCCTTAAAAAGCCTTTCAATGTACACAAACTCATAGGCAAGTTCTAAACATTCATGTAAATCTGTAAACATATTTGTATAGCAATTAAGTATAACTTGATTATCAGTTCTATTTATAAGCTGCCACTATTAAGTGTGTATCAGCAATATTAGAAATTATTGCACAATATTTTCTGTCAGAATTTCGGCAGTAATTTTAAAACTGGTTGATGATTAAATGCATTTTTATCGTAACATATACGTACAAAAATGCTGGCAGTCAATTCCGAAATTAAAAATGACTATACAAAAGACTGTTTACACATTGTAAAAAAAATAGTACAAAATGTCGTAACCGTGCTAATTAACTACTTGCAGTTTAAAAACTTATGAAAAAGAATTAAGTCTTCAAAAGTTCTGAAGTATCAAAAAACAAACACACAAATGAATTACGTAGAAACACACTTTTAACAACTAATGATTTCATTAAGAGAAACCGCATGTACTGTCTTCCACAATATATTACAAAGTGAGTTTTCTTTCTTAAATTAATCCTGAGAAACAGGGGAAGAACTTGCGTTCACACACGGGTTGTTGGTGAAATATTTAAGATGATGTTGCATCTGCAAAATAAAAAAAATTGTTTTAATAAATAATATAGCAATAAAAACCATTTACGAATGATGTCAAAAAGAGAAATATTTGTTGTTGAGTGTAAATTTCATTCAAGCAATGTAATAAGTGTTAACATTTTGCAAGAAGCGTACTTTTTTGAGCATCACCAGAAGAATTTTCTTGCGAATCCACTGGTGCATCAGGTGCATTTGGGAAAACAAATGTGGTTTCTGTTGTAGGAACTGCTTGCCTGTGAGATAGGTATGTGGGTTTGAAGCGTAAATATAATGGAAAAACGTGTGGTGATTGTGAAAAGTAATAGAATACAATTTCAGATAAATTTATCTTTACCCTTCCCCGTCCTGAGTGTGCTTGCTTGGTTGTGAAGCTACGACCTGACCCTTAATTCTGCCCGGTGGAAACCCCCGTGGTTGCGGCACTGGGGAACGACGGATTGGTTGGGGGACTAAATACGAATTCAAACAAAAATTATTAAAAACGTCTATTTAAAAAACAAAATTTTTGGATAAACTACTCCTGATAAGAAAGAGACACGTACTTACTCTGGTTGTCGTAAACCACAGATGAAGTGTCAGATAAAGGCGGTGCTGTTGGCATTGCCCTCATTCGCAAATCGTCTTTTGCTGGGCTACGAAAACCTAAAACCGACATATTTCGTTCTATAACAAAACGACAAATATAATTGAAAATATTTACCTGCTAATTCCACCCTTGGGTACTGCCCCGGTATATTTTGAATATCTGCCGTCTTTGATGAGAAATCAGAAAAATGAATTAAATCTTTTTAAGATATTTGTTTAATAATTATACCACAGCATGTTGAGCATCTGTTGGCATAGGTGGGAATGAGTTAAAAACGCCTTGTTGAGGCTGCTCGACCAACTGGAAAGTGGCATACGGCGTAAGATCTTCTACTTAGATACAAAAACATAAAAAATTTCATGTTCGGTAAAAAGCTACAAAAATAAGACAACTAACGATTATTAGCACCCGCGTTAGCAGATGCTGCAGAGCCTGCAGAGGTTGTGGCTGGTGGACCTACTGAAGGCAATGCAGGCGGCTGCGAACCTCGTTGTTGTTGTTGCTGAGCCACGTACAAGTTGCTCGTAGCTTGTTTGAGTGCTTTTACGTGTTGCTTGCCTTGTTTGTTTCTTTCCTTATTTTTTCGGTCTATTAGAAACATCACAATCTCCCTTATATTAAACCAATAAAATAAAAACCTGATTGCTATATTTTTACCTTTTCGTTTAGAATCTTTCGATCTACATATACATAGACACATGCAGCAAATAATAAGACACAAGCCACCCATTGCAATAGCTACTGGTATAACTAGCTGCATGTCAAAATGTTCAAATATATCTTGTTTTTCGTCTAAGACTATGTCATCTGTGACTATACCTGTTTTACAATCAACAAAATTATTTAATAAATAGTGGAATAAATATTATTATTTTACCCCCAAGTCTTGTTAATGTAAGAAATTCATATTCTTCATTAGCAGATCCAGCGTTGTTAATTGCTTGCATTCTAACTACATAATTCGTTGATGGTGAAAGTCCTTTGATGGTAAAATTCTCATTAAGCTCTACAATGTTGGCTATTTTAATCCACTCTGTGTTGTATTTCATTTTATACTCCAAGCTTATATTTTGCAGTGGGCAATTATCGTTTTTCCATGCGCTTAATATTAATGTTGCATCTTTAATTCCTGGTTGTACAAATTGCTCGAGACTCGGCGTCTCTGGAGCTAGTAATGCCAATAAAAAAATTATTTTTATGAGCAATATAAACTAATATGATATAACAGAAACCTGTTCCATTCGTGGTAATAATGGCTTCCTTCGATGGAAAGCTTCGTCCAATTCGGTTGTAAGCAGACACGAAAATTTTGTACCTAGTACCACATTGTAAATCGTCAAAACTGTAATCGTTTACAGTTATTGGTAACTTAAATTCCTTCCATTCCTTGTCCGCTGCTTGGTAACTAACAATGAAACCTAAATATAAATGATTATTTATTAGCATATCAAGACTGGTTCTGATTTATTTAACACACCCTGCAACGGTTGTCCGCCGTCACCGTTTTGAGTCCATTCTATCTCGACTGTATTGTAAGAAGAATTGAGAATTGTAAGTTGCGGAGTCACGGGAGGCACTACAAAAATAAAAATATAAAAGTAAAAATGAAACAAAGATTGCCACTGCCATTCCATACCTAAAACTCGTAGTCTATGCTGAACTCGATCTTCACCAAATCGATTTTTTATAAGGCAAGTGTAATTTCCAGTGTCGGAAGCCTGAGCATTATGTATCAACAAGAAGCCTTTAGCTCCTTCCACATGAACCCTATCAGTTTCTCGAACGGTTTTTGAACTAAATTGAGTATTCCAACAAATTCAAACTTCAGAAAAATCTAGAGATAATTTCTGTACTCACTTCTTTATCCATGTTTTATCTGGAACAGGACTGCCAACTGATAAACAAGAAAGAGTAATATTTTTTTGCCAAGCTGTTATAATATTTTCACTAAATGCTGCCATTACAGCTGGAACTAAAGCACAAAACAAATAATTAGAATTAGAATAAAATTTTAAACTAATAAAGTTTTTTAAGCTTCTTCACCAGCCGGCCCATCAGGTACCCCAGTTGCAATTGCAGAGGCCGGGCCTTCTCCAACTGCCGTTGATGCAGTAACCCAAAATTCATATTTCCAATTCCAAAATAGATCTGCAACTTCAAAATAATTTTCTTCTTGAGGAATTTCGAATGGAAATACCTCGATATACTAAATTAAAGTAAAATTCAAAATTAACTTTATTAAACATATATGATTAATCTTTCTATACCTCTGGTTTTTCATCTAACTTTTTGGCATAAACCGTAAAATGAGTTATGTTGCCATTTGCGTGCAATGGTGGCCGCCAATTCACTAATATTGACGACCGAGATGCACGCAGTGCTCTGATTTCAGCTGGGGCATCTGGTACTAAAATTTTAAAAAATTCACATTAATTAATCCCATAAGTTTTATTTATATTGACCATTTGTTACCATCTTCTAATGTAAAGCAATGCACAGGTTGCGTACGTGGTCCTTCTCCAGCTTTCGTGTAAGCCAATACAACAAAACTATAATTGTTGAATTTAAGTAGTTTATCCAATGTAACATTTTCATGAGCAGTAAGCTCCAAAGAGAATGGAGGTTCATCTATTAAGAAAGATTGATAGAACTATGTCATTACATGTGGAGGCTTTGCTGTTACCTTCAAATCCGTCATATGTTGTTTTGTAGTAAACTTTGTAACCTCGTAAAATTCCAGATACTGATTTCGGTGGTGGCGGTTGCCACGAAACTAATATAGAATCCGATGTTAAGGTCATACACTGTAGATCTTGAGGCGGTTCTCGAGGTACTAAAAATTTGAAATTAAACTTCTTATTTTAATCATACTTTAATATAGAGGAATTTACTATCTTCGGATGTCATCGTAAGAACTTCCCTCGAAGCCGGTCCTCTTCCAACACCATTGTATGCCTGAACTATAACGCTGTATTTAGTGAAATTCTTCAGTCCGGCTATTTTATGTGAATGATTGCGCACTGGTTCTTCGACTATTTCTAACGTTTTAAAAGTGTAAGGGCTTTTAAGTCCAACTTCTTTATATCCAATTTTATATCCACGTAATTTGCCATTCCAGTGTTCTTTCAGTGGCGGCTGTAAATAGAATCCAGTGTAATTATAATTAATACAAAATCAATATTCAATCTTAAACATACCTGCCAAGTAACTTTTATACTTTGCGTGTCTAAAGCTTCCACCTCAACGTCTTGCGAAGGTCCAGATGGGGCTGAAGCAATTTTTTTAATAACCATTTAATATTAAGCCCGTTTTATCATTTTAATTACCTTCTTCAGCCATTGTTACTTGAATGGATTCACTAACTTCGCCTCTACCAACGTGATTCACGGCTAAAGCTCTGAAATTATAGCTAACGGCTGGTAAAAGTCGATGAACGGTAATATTTGTAGCATTAAAAGGCATTTCTAAATTGGTTTCATCCATATCCCAATCCGCTAAAAGAAATTAGCAAATCCTATATATTAATTCTGGATTATTTTTATTTTCTTACCTGATTGCTTTTTATACTGAATGATGTAATGCTTGATAGCAGAATGACCATTGAAAGGTGCATTCCATTTGACTCTCACTGATCTGTTACCAATATCGTTGACGTTCAATGTTGCAATTTTTGCAGGAACATCTTAAAATCAATAATATTTAATTTTAATTTTGTTTTATTAACAATTTTAAATTGTCTTTTTCTGGTACCCATAACAATTACACTAATCCTCTTGTGATCTGATCCGTACGGATTATGGGATACGCATGAAAAGTTTGTAGAATCCCTTTGATCAGCTTCAACAACTATGAGTTGCGTCGAAGTTTCATTCGGCATAGTTATAAGATTGACTTTATAACTGCAAAATACAAAACTTAATTAACTAAAAAGTGAGACAATAGATGTACATGTCATTTACCGTCCATCTGTAACTGGATCCACAATATGCTTTCCAACGTGCCAGGTGAAATTGAGTGGTTGATCTCCACGAGCAACACATTTTAAATGTATGTTTTCACCTTTCTGAACAGTTAAATTCCTTTGCATTCTTTCTACTGTAGGTGGAACTAGAGAAAATATATTAAAATTTTATTTCGTTTCATGTCGCATCAATTTTTGCATAAATCTCACAATTTACGGTCAGATATACAACTGTGCTCAAATCTCGTCCAATTCCATTCGCTGCTTGGCACACATAATGTCCTCTATGATGATTTGAAGCCTTCTCAATATATAAAGATCGATTATGCAATAACCGATATTCACTATTATCTAAAATTGGTTCGTGTAGATCTCCTGGGGAAGTTCCTGCAAATATATTTTAACCGTGAAAAACAAGAAAAAATTCAATACCGCCAGTACCTTCAGCTTTAAGCCAAGTGACAGTGGGTTCAGGGACTCCTTCAGCTGCACACTGTAGCATTACATTACTTCCAGCTAAAACAGCTGTATCCGCTGGTTCGACAATCCATTTAGGTGGAACTGGATTTCCAAAATGTGGTTTTTAGAATTGAACTTTGACTTAATAAATCCAGTTGCTCTTTCTTTTACCTTTTACAACAAGCTGTGCGGAATGAGTAGCAGTTGATGCTGTATTACTCGCGTAGCAAGTATAGTTGCCTTGATGACCAGGGGTAAGTGGATCGATTGATAAAACACTCGAATATTCGTCAAAGTTGTGAATAGTTATTCCAGAATCAGGAGCAATGGCATGTCCATCTTTTTCCCAACGAATGGTTAAGGGTAAATCTCCTCGGCTGACAACACACGACACACGAACCAACATCCCTTCAAATAAATGCTCATCTTGAAAACTAAAAGGGACAATCTTAGGAGGGACTGAAAAACAAAATTACAATTTGTTAATTAATTATAGAGTAAGTTATTTGTAATAAAACTGTGCACGAAAAGTAATAAACTGAAACTTATTTTTTTCTAGAAATGATGAATTTATGTTTTCAGATATTTAAGTCGGAATTTAATAAAATCACAAAAAGACCAAAAACAATAAATAATAAAAGAATTTAAAAAAAAGATAAAAAATTTACAAATTCAAAGTTCTATTATGAGTTAATCCATTTTAAGCGTTTTCCGATTAAACCAATTATTCACAGGGTTTAAATTACAAAGCTCAGGTCGAGTTTAATGCCGAAAGAACATTTTACTACTATTGATTCAAAAACAGCATTTGTGCTCCGCTTTACTGGCGCAATGCCAAACTTCGATTCGATGATCTTTCAAGTCAATGTCGCAAAAGTAGTAAAAAAATGTAAACTATTTTATTGTTTAAAAATAGATAACAAATCTCTTAATCTACTTAGACAAATTTAACAAGTTAATTCCAAATTAAACAGACATTACAAACCAAAGATTTAAAATAATTATTCGTATAAAGTAAATATCGTTATCTTTATTACCGTTGACGGACAGTTCTGCTGTGTGCTGAACAGAAGCCGCATCGTTGGTTGCCACACACGTATAATTTCCGTTGTGACGTGACGTGACCACCGCGATCGTCAGGATACTGGAGAACTCGTCCAGGTCCCGGATGGTTACACCCAAATCGAAATCTATGGGCTGCCCGTCTTTAAGCCATTTAATGGCTAATGGCAAGTCACCTTCACTAACCACACATTGAAGACGCGCTCGTGCACCTTCTCTTAATAGCTCATCTTGGAAAGAAAACGGAGTAATTTTGGGGGGAACTAGAAAATTAAAAGGGATAATTAACCTGTGTGTTTTTCACTTTATGTCTACTTTGCTTATTGCCTTACCTAAAACGGCTACGTCAACGTCACTTTTCGCACTTTGTCCTTGATTATTCCTCGCTACACACGTGTAAGTACCACTATCCGCTTCCCTCTGTACTTCCTCGATCACCAACGTTCCGTTAGGGAAAACTAACTGACGAAGATTAATGGGTAGCGAACGGCCGCCTACAATTACATTCAAATACTCAATAAAACAATTTCTTATGTACGCATCCAGAACTCGACATATAATACATTCGGCTTGCTCATGCAATCATAGCCATTATCGGATGGCGAGTTCTCATTACTGATTTTTGTTATCGAAAAAAAATATAATTTAAAGATGGGTAGAGAAATTGTCAAGCTCTTAATAAACCATGGACATTCATTGTAAACAAAGTACCTTTTTCCCAGATTATGCTTGTTATCGGATGTCCAACAACGGGACAAGGGATTTTGATGTTTGTTCCATCGACCACTGATATTTTCGCCATTTCACGGACGAATGGTGGTCCTTCGATCGATAGGAAAAAATAAAATAAGTTATCTTTGTGTTCAAACATTTGATCTCACCGTAAACATTCAATCTCGCGGCGTGTTCTGCCATTCCTACTTTATTTCTTGCGGTGCATTTGTACAATCCACCGTCAGAGTTTTGGACGTCAGTTATATTTAAGACACTTTCAATTTTGCCATTGATATCAAATATATCGAATATTATTATACGTTCACTTTCTGTTAAAATGTGATCGTCCAATGACCAAGTGATTTGCGGCGTTGGGATGCCCATGGAAATGCATTGCAAAGACACTCCTGGACCTGGTTGTAATGTCCTTTCACCGAAAGTGAAAGTAAATTCGGGCGAAATATCTATGAATAATTTCAATTGTCAGATTTCATTACTTTATGCCAAATGTAATTTTGATAAGTAATGCATTGCGTTTGTAGCGTTTGTTAATTAAAAATTATTTTTCCGGGTATTGCTAAAATTAATTATGTCCCATAAATTGTAATTTAAGGCGGGTTCGGTGAACTTAAATGCAATTTGTTATTTGACATTAAACTTACCGCCGAATAGGAGTTCAGTTGTGGCTTGTGCAGATTCAATGCTGTTTTTAACAATGCATTGGTACATGCCTCGATCTTCCAATTGTAATGATTCCAAACTAAGAACATCTTCATTCGTAGTGGACTTTTCTCTACTGCCTACAAGAGGCCGTCCATTTTTCATCCATGTTACAGATGTTACTGGTGCGCCTGATATTGAGCAGCGAAATACGGCCGGTTTCCCAATTTCTCCCATTAGAACTTTCGGTTCGATGTTTACAGCAAGCGAAGCTTTAATATTAAAATTGATGTAAAACAGAATGGAAAAAGATGAAATGTCATAAAACAAGAAATATAAAAAATTCAACGAAAAAAAATTTTCTCCACTGTTAAACACTGTTTCGAAGTTTCCAGAGTGATCATTTTTATTAAAATTCACAGCATAATATTCTCTAATATTCACTTGCTTCAAAAATCCTCTTCCGTTTAATTATTTATGCATCAACTAAAGTTCACATTTTAATTAATTAATTTTTTATTTCATTAGCCTCAACTTATCATTAAAAATTGCTATTTGAAAAAAACTCTTTCATTTCAATTCAAATTAGTTTGTCACTTCTAATATGGAAATTACTTTCATTTTCTTTCTAAACTTTTCCACATATTTTACTTGAGTTGTTATTTCTTTTATACGAAAGTTATATTCTCAGCCTAGAAATTAAACCGACCATTTCTTACAAAAAGCCCAACTCAACAATGGTTTTATACTTCTCGACCTCACCCAGCTCTACCTATACGAGCAACCGTGCGCAACTTTATAGCGTATAAAATTTGACAATGACACTGCAATGCGAAATAACTTGGGAAAACAATCTCCGCACCGCAAGCAAGTCGCAAGTGTTTTCGTAAGCTATTTAATTAACATACCTCATTAAAAGATAAAATAAAGATTTCAATTACATAAATTAAATAACGATGCTCGACTAACCTGCCACTATGAGCACAGTTTCTTGTCTCTCGTTCCCAATGCCATTGCTAACAGCACAGACATAAGTTGCACTATCAGCGGGTTGCGTGTTTTCAATTATAAGAGCACTCTTAGTTTGCTGCACTCTTTCGCCTATGTGAATAGGCAGCAATTGCCCTTTGCTTAATTTAGCAAACCATCTATTAAATAATATAAAATTTATTCTTAAAACTTGATTTCATTGATTTTTACACGAGTGACTTACATGGCGTTAGGCACGGGATAACCTTGAGCTACACAAGGCAGATAAGCAGTTTTTCCTTGCCTCACCTGTACGGATGAAGTTGCTTCTTCAATTCGAGGAGGAACACTTCCTTGAGCCTCTAAAAGTAATTGCAAATTTTATAGGTTGCTTGATCATTAATGAAATGAAAAAAAAAATTTTCTGTGATTAAAAATTTAAAAGAAAAAGTTTTAAAACTAATTTCGAGTTTATGTGATTTAATTTCAACAACATTAATAAATAATCACACTTAATGTTTGAAGAACTGATTGTGTTGTAAAGTAAATAAATTTATATGGTACCTGATACAAAAAGTTTTCCCCAAGAAATACTTTCCTTGATTTCGTTAGTGAGACGATGTTTGGCTCGACATGAAAAGCTTAGAACCTTGTCTTTCTTCTGAACATTTTGAAGATGGAGATCTCCATTGGGCAATATTATGTGTCCATCTGTCAAAAACATTTCAAATATATTTTATTTTAAAATTTCAAGTTTTAAGATTTTGGAAAATAACTTTTAAAATGTTCCAAACTTTTATAATAAAAAACAAAAATTATACTTTGAACTTAAATTAATTAATCATGTGATAATGTCATTCACTAATGGAGAAAAAAGATAAAATTAAGTTTAGGGTGGAACTTCAGTGTTCAGTAATAAAATAGCCTGACTTAAATCAATAAAATTTTACCGAGTTTTGATAAATTTGTCTCAAAAATTAATTTTCAGAAAAACTTCAAATTTTTAAAAAACATTCTGTTGCACATAAAACATTACAGCTGGATTTTATCATAAAAATTAGAATAAACAATAGTGTAGTTGTTGATAAATGTATAGAATTTAATTGAGTTGAAAATTTATCTTATGTAGAGAAAACCCGCTTTACATTTTGTGAAGTCAAATTAAAAAATTAAAAATATTCTTACTTTCTTTAGTGATTGTTTCAACTTCGTTTGTTTTGGTGTTATTGCTAATCCATTGTATCACATCTACGTATTTAGTCAAGTGAAGTGGGACATGGCATTTGAGCACTGCTGTGTTACCAGCAATAGCATACGAATCATAAACAAGAATTTCATAATGTTGTAAAACCACTGCAAAACAAAAATAAATGTAATTATAGTTTTAGTAATCACATACATTATTTCATTCTATTTTTAAATATCATATTATGAGAAAGAAATCAAGATAAAAGCAATATTTTATCAGAATGAAATGCAAGTAAATGTAGTTTGTGCTTAACGCTCCCTCGAGAACTGAATGGCAAAAAGCCAGTAAAGCAAATTGTCGACTGAAATTGTTATTCAAATTACAATGAAATTGTTTTCATTACCGAGTTAAAATTTATTTATACTAAATCGTTTGAAAGAAAAATTTACCCATTACCAGCAGATGTTGTTTTGCGCAAGTGTAAATGTGGAAAATAAAATATAAATTTTCTCACCTCCTCTCACTCTAACATCTCTGCTCACAATCGAACCGAAAGGATTTGAAGCTATGCAACGATAAATTGTGTCATGAACTTCTTGGCGTAATGCACCAGCCGCAAAAGGTGAAAAAACTAAAGTTCCCTCAGGTGAAACATGTCGAATTCCCTTGATTTCACTGGCGGGTTTTCCATCTACCGTGATCCAAGATACGTTGGCCTTTGGTTGGCCTTTTGCAGTGCATTCGACATTGGTCCCTGTGTTGTTAGTGAAATCAGCAAAATGTGGGGGTTCAATTAAAAAAGAAGGACCGTGGTTTAAAATTTCAGGCACTGAAGATGTTGTTTCAGTTTCGTGACCTACAAATAAAAATATTATAATAAAAAACACTTAATCAATAATTTCTTGTAATAAAAACAATCTTTCTGTCTCTCGTAATAAATACAAAATAAAATCCCAAGACCAGTCTTATTAAGTCAGAAAAATTAGCTTAATATATCCGAATTAAAAGTGTGGTCCAATTCAATCCTAAAATAATCTGACATTTTCTTGACAATGCAACTAATCAAATTCATAATTACACATAAGCTATTCTAAACAAATCGTCTTCTAAAAGCTGTCTTAATATCACTTCAAAAAAGCAGATCCTAACTATTTACCCATATTTTTTGCAAAATATATATATATATATATTTTAAAGTATGGTTTTTATTGGCTTTTCTCTGCGCCCGCACTCGTTGAATTTTGATTTTGGTTGGCTGTAAATTTCTCCACATAGTAATTTTTATTCTTAGTAAAGGCTGACTCGACGAAATCTAGTCAGTTTATGTAAAACATAAATTTAAGAAATATCTTTTTATTCGAAA
>JAQFZU010001479.1:0-13253 GCA_034696185.1 Henia vesuviana | reverse complement strand
ACTGGCATTCAAAATATTCAAATCCAAGAGATTTAGCAATTTATAGTATGTGGTTGATATTTTACACAAGAACAAGAATATTCCAATCAAGTATAAGCTTGTTCCTTGCTTAGCCACAGTATTTGCACAAAAAGCAATATTTGATTTGCTTTATTAGCACACAACCAATGGAGAATATACCTAAGTGAATTAGACTTACGCCCATGTGAGTTGAATTTGGATCCTTATCAATATAATGAGGATTAATATTGAAAGGAACCAGTCTTAATGCAGTGAAAGATGGAGGATAAACTATTGGCATATCGTTTGTAGTTGCAATTGACATTGTTGCTACATTCGTTCCTGCACTTGATCCCATGTATGGTAATTCTCCCTAAAATTTAAAAATTTAAAAAAAAACACTTGTTTTTGAAAAGTATATTCTCTTTGTTATATGTTATTTTTAAAATTTGAGCATCATATTTACATTTAAAACTCTTTGTCGAATGACATCAATAAGCTTAGCCTCATAAAGTCTTTTTAACAGCAGAAATGTATTGCCTCCACCTAAAATAATTTTCTTTTAAATTTCATTTACACAACCATTCAATTGTCTTTTACAAATTGCAAGTACCGACAAAAATTGCCTCTGCTTCATTGACTGCTCGTTCTAGATCATCCTTTTCATGAAGACTTTGGAACTGGAATCCTAAGTTGAAAAAATATTTACAAACGTCTGAGTCATCATTCATAAAATTGATTAAAGTTTGCTCTTTGGTTCTTACTTAAGCTTATCAGATTAAAAATTTTATCAATTTTATTTTACTTTATTGTTTTTAAAACTGTATCAACTGACAGTTTCATTTCGAATAATAGGTTACAGTTTAAAGCATACAGCTCTTTCACCAGTTAAATAAGCAAAGCTCATTTAATTATTCATGAAAAAATATTTATTAGTGAAAATGCTTTTGGTAAATGCATGGCAATGTTTTGCAATAAAAATTTCACAAGGCATGCAACTTTAATGCAACACATTAAAGGTCACACATAACGAATGGTGATTAAGTGCTTTATCCATTCAAAAATTGTTAAGTTTTCTTTCAATATAAAATCACGTAATTCATTCTTTAATAAAAAGGGCGAAAGTCCATTATTAAGTTTGCTTTACTACCAAGATGATAGTATATTAGTTTTAGCCAGAGCAGCAGAAGTAAAACAAATGCTAATAACCAATTAACCAACAAACCTAATAAATTAATTATAATAAATAAAGTCAATTAGAATGTACATTAGTCGGTACTTCTCGAACTTAAATTATACAGTTTTACTGATATAATTATCACACACCCATATTTTCAAAGTGAGGTCTCACTTTCTCAGCATAATTTGCACAATCTCTCAAAGCATAAGGTACAAACAAAATTTTGGCAACGTTTCTCCTAAAAGCATTAAAGAAAATTATTTGAAATTATTTTTTATACTTTCACAAACTTATGCATATTTTCTCACTTTTTCAGAAAATTTTTTATATATGGCTGGCAATATTCGAAATATTCCTGTCCGTGTATTTTTGATGTAGATAATAACATAGCTGAACATTCGGTATTAATTTCATCACTCATTTTTTCTGAAATACAAAATTATAAATTTTAGTTATAGTTAAAAATATAGATTCAATAGTTTACAATTTACTTGCTATTTTCAATATAGAATTCCAGCGAAAAAGAAACCGGTTTGTTATATGGAAGGCGTATTCTAATACTTTAGGGTGATTCATAAAATCCAACCCTTGACCCCTTTAACTTGACCAACAGCGCTTTTTTCCGATTTATATTATTAGATGTCGCTACTTTCACAGCTTTTGCAGAAGTAATAATAATAATAATGGCGCTGCCAGTGCGTTAGCTTGAGATTATTTATGTGGTGGACTTTTTACATGTACATATTTTCAAACACCCATTTGCTTTTAGCCTGATTAATCGCCATTTAACAAATATGAGCAAAAGATTAATGAACGAACACAATAGGTAAAAGAAAATAACAGTGAATTGAATATATCGTTTAAAGTTTGATAATTTATTGTCATTTCTACATTTTCACTGCAGGAAGTCACCGGGAAATCCAAGAAAAATGCAAGTTTTAAGCGACAAAAATCGCTAATATGGGACGAAATTAATACTTGTAAACAAGTAAAAAGGATAAATGATAAAATAGATGACGAAGATGCGAGTGTTTGGTTGACAATGAAGGGCAGTGTCATCAAACAATATTGTCTGTTTTTCACTTTCTTATTTTTTACAACGAGTTTATGCTTTCATTTTAAAACCACACACGTGTCGGAAAGTTGTGGTCGTAAAAGACATATTTTTAATGATTCGTGGGGAATCGTTAGTGATGGACCAGGCGATTACCCCCAGGATTCATACTGTGAATGGTTGATAGCAGGTAAAAGAAAATTATAAAATATTATAAAACCAAATTAAATAATTTTATTTAATAGGAAGTAGACCGGGACAAATAGTTAACTTGAAATTTCATGAAATGCTGACTGAATGTTCTTACGATTATCTTTTTATTTACGATGGCGATTCGTATAACAGTTCGATGTTAGGAAGTTTTAGTGGGAATACTTTACCTATTCCGATTTATGCAAGAAGTGGGAAGGTTTGTATTTGATATTGAATTAAATATTTTTTATTACTATAAATTTATAAATTTAAACTTATATCACATTGCAGATGCTAATCCTGCTTTTCAGCGACACCAATTATGTGCAAAAAGGTTTTCAAGCCGAATTTAGCGTCACCGATTGTCCTTCAAACTGTAGTTACCATGGCCGATGCGAATTACACAAATGTATTTGCGACGACATGTGGATGGGCGACAGTTGCAACATTCACCGATGCCCAGACGAGTGCTGGGAATCAGTCGGTCGTGGCCAGTGTCAACGTATCCCTTCACCACCCACTTGCATTTGCAATCCCGGCTACTCTGGCCAATCGTGTTCTCTCGGCTTAGACGATGACACTGGCAATCGATGGCATCTCCTCGCCTCGTCGGGAACTGGTCTGATCCCTCGCACTAGTCACGCCGGCATTTATTTGGTTCTTCACGACTCTTTTTTCGTGTTTGGTGGCTTTACCTTAAATGATGTTCTCGGCGATCTCGTCGTTTACAATTTTTCCATCAGCAAATGGCGAACTTTGGAGGTTCCCCACCGCCGTCCAGCGCCGCGTTATGGTCACGCGATAGCTGCGCATGGTGATGGATTTGCTCTTTTTGGTGGTAGACTTAAAAGTGGGAAGTTTTCGAGCGAACTTTGGCTTTACGATGTAAGAAAGAACACGTGGACGGTACAATTGTTTCCAGCGAGTGGGAGACCGCCTGGATTAGCCCGGCACACACTAACTGCGGTCGAAGATTATTTATATTTGTTTGGTGGGAACCACGAAGACGGATTGTTTTCGTCGGAAATGTTTAGGATCAAATTGAAGGATGAAACTAGCCCAAGATGGGAGAAAGTTTTTACGTTAGGCGGAAAGGAAATGGATCGACGATTCGTTGGTCATACCACAGTGTACCATCCGGAATCACGGACGTTGATGATTTACGGTGGTATAGCGGTAGACGTAGCAAAATTTAGTAAATTAAGTGATAAGATTCATGTGTTTAATATCGATACGAAATACTGGAGTTGGATTAATGTTAATAGAAGAGATTCGGATTTTCATGTGCCATTAGAACGAGCGTTTCATACAGCGAATATCATTGGAAATTACATGATTGTTTATGGTGGTTATACGCATTTACATAGTAAAGAAGAGATTTGTTACGATAACAGACTTTATTTTTATCATCTTGGATGTCATGTTTGGGTTAATGTTAAGGAGTTTGAAAATGATTTTCCTGGTGAGTTGTGATTTATTTATTTATTTAATAAATTTTTGTTTTTAAAAAAAATTATTTTAATTAAATTTGATTTTTGTTTCATAAGGATTACCAAATCCTATAATTCAGGGGTCGTTTTCTCACATCAGTGCAGTACGAAATGGAAATACGTTACTAATTGCTGGAGGTTACAGTGGTGCTGTCAGAGGCGATTTTTTAGCTTATACTGTACCTGTTAATATTGCAACTCAAGATTCAGTTTATATGAATATGTCAATAATATGCAAGCGGTAATTTTATTTAAATTTGGAAATTAAGAAATAGATTTTGATTTTTTTATTTTAGTCACAAAACTCGAGAGAGTTGTCGTGCTGACCCCGAATGTGGTTGGTGTCCCGGTGCTCTCGGATCATCTAATGATACGTGCATGGATAAAACACAGTCATCGGTTTGTATTAATTTATCTTAAGTTTGAGATTTAATTTGTAATTTTTAAAATATTTTTATAGAATTGTAAACTTAGGCTAGATACGGGACGATGTCCAGGGATATGTCCATTAATCAGTGATTGCCAAGCGTGTTTAGCCATTGGTGGTGTGGAATATGTAAAACGACAGAAATCAAATATTAAACCGTGCAGATGGTGTGTTCAAAAAGCACAATGTTTTACGGATGGAAGTAATTATTTTTTTTTTTTTGGGGATATCATTTTTTGTTGCAATTAAAATATATATAAATTCAGATCCGACGGGAATTTGTGCTCTCTCTTCGAATCGGACTTACGATGTAATTGGTTGGTGGGGAATTAATGCAACGAATATTAAATCTCTACACGAATGTCGGTATCGTGATTTTAGACCTGGATTAACTCTTCTTAAATTTCGTCATCCACCTAATTGGGCCCAACCTGATGAAGTAATATTTTATTAATTAATATTTAAGTATAATCGTTAACTTGGCATTTTAATTTTTAGGTTTCTATAATTAATAGTACTACTGAAAACATCCATTTTATTCCTGAGTTTCCTGGGCACAGAGAACAAGATGCTCGTGGTGAATACATTACTCGATTTCTCGGTTTCATTCATCCTTTGGGCACGAAACCGAAAGCCGAACAACATTTGCGGCTTTTCATCAGCACTAGATTAGTTAAAGCTGTTTTAAGGATGGGTGTGAATGAGTCTGAACAGTTTCTCGAAGTTGTTGCCAATCATACTTCTGGTAGTAAATTACAACGAACAGAAGCGCATCGTGTGGGTGACAAAAGCCTTTTTCCTAATCCATCGAGAGGGCATAAATATATTATCGAGTTTGATGTACGATTACCAATAACTGCTGAAAATTCATACAACGATCATGCCACCGTTCAGTTGGTGTGGAATGGTTTTCCTAATTACAGAAAAGTAAAAGTTCACTTTGCATCAGTTTTTGATGTTAATTTATTTCTTTCTTTTTTTATATCCAGGAATTCACGTATGAGTTCCTGGAACCTTTTAGTGGAGGAATCTGCTCAAATTACAACAATTGCTTAGCATGTCTCTCAGACATGTCGTGCGGTTGGTGCGCACTTCATTCCATGTGTTTACAACGAATACCAGATATCCATGACAGTGGGATCATTTGTGCTGATCATAGACAAAACCAGTATTTAGTGTTACAACCTAAGGATTGCATTATATGCTCTGATTACATTTACTGCGAAAACTGCACTGCGGTAGCTATTATATTAATAATCAGGAATTTTTTTAAATATATAATTTATTTCAACATCCAAATAGCAACCACACTGCGAATGGCTCATTGAAGATTCCCACTGTGTTCGCCGAGGTCGTTTTGCTGATGCTGTTCGTGACGTAGTTGCTTGCCCCGTACCTTGCAATTTGTACGTATTTTCTCATATTTAAGTCGTTAATTTCTATATACAATCTTTTTTTTAATTATAGGCGGAACACTTGTTCGTTTTGTCTCGGAGAGCCCGGTCGATGTGCTTGGTGCGAACATCTTCAACAATGTTTCCTTTTCTCGACGTATACTACTTCGTATGTGTATGGAATGTGTCGAGAATGGGTGGATGAAGATCACATCATCGGTCAGGGTCTCCAATTACCTGGAACTCAATGCCGGAATTGTTCGATGCATTCGACATGTAAAGAGTGTTTGTCCGATCTGAGATGTGGCTGGTGCGGCAATCAGTATAATCCCATTATTGGCTCATGCTTGGACGGAGACTTTCATGGACCAGTGAAGGGTAATTTAGAATTGTCACGTTAATATATATATTGATAATAATTAAGTATTTTGTTGCAGATAAATGTCAAAGTATCAAAACAACATTCCACGCATATCCAGAAAATCACGTTTGGTTTTACGATATCTGCCCGGATGTCGAAGAATGTCTTTTAGGTCTTCACGACTGCCACCCGAATGCAACATGCACAAACACTTTTGATTCGTACGAATGTACTTGTAACAAGGGGTTTCGTGGAGATGGTCACGAAGCGTGCGTAAAGACGTGCGAGGAAATATGCATAAATGGAGTATGCTCCGAAGCACCGAATTATCAATGCAATTGTTACTTGGGCTGGACTGGTAAAGATTGTAGTGCCAATTGTGGATGCAACAACCACAGTACTTGTTTGAAAGGGGTGGGAATATGTGACGAATGTCAAGATTGGACGCAAGGACTATTTTGTGAACAATGCAAGTAAGTATTGTTTGTTAAAAGAAATATTTTAAAAGGATGCATTTAAATAAAATTTTAAATTCTCATTAGACCTGGAAGTTATGGAAATGCAACCACGAGCCAAGGCTGCCGTAAATGTAACTGTAACGGTCATGGAAGTGCAACGGATGGGTTTTGCGATACCACAACTGGTATCTGCTACTGCCAAGACCATACCACGGGTGACCACTGCGAAATCTGCGAACGCAGCTACTACGGCGATCCAAAACAAGGCGGAACTTGCTTTTTAAAATGCGGATCGCGTCAAATCCTTACTAGCATTACTTCTGGAGGTCTGGGAAGTCAACCTGGAAGTAGTTTAAGTGAATCGTGTTTGTGGATTTTAACAGTTCATCCGGATTTGCAACAAAATTTGTTTCTACGTGACAGTGCAACACCGGCCATTCATCTGACAATTCATCAGGATCTTAATGTCAAGTGCTCGGAGAATTTCGTTTATGTTTTTGATGGGTTACCGGGTTTCGTCTTGCAAGATCCACATTCTGATTGGCAGAACAAAGTCCTTGGTGCATTTTGTGGATCGAGTTTGAACGAAACGATTGAAATTGAAGCGAAGTCTGGATATTTGACGGTGTTTTATCAACGAGATGATCCGACGCAGGGTTTTAATTCGACGTTTCGGGTCGAGACATGCGAAGAAAAGTGTGTTGGGAATCAAAGTTGTATTCAAGGATGGTGTCAGTGTCAAAAGGGATTTGCGGGTCCGGATTGTTCGTTACGGATTTGTCCAAACCATTGCTCGCAATTACAATGGAGAGGAGTGTGTAATGATGTAAGAAGAAATGGTTTCTCACTCTTAAAAAGAAAAAAAAAGTTAAAATGCGATTTTCTCTTATTTTAGGAATACGGTGTTTGCCTATGCGAACCTGGATTTACTGGAATCGATTGTTTTCAACATGAAAATTCTTTTAAACCAACTTTAACAACACTTTTCGACCCATTGCGCTTGGCTCCCGCGGCTGAACATCTTGCCGCCATTTTACCGCGAATGGGACACACATTGATCTCGGATTACGAGAAAAATTTGTGGATGTTTGGCGGTTATTCACTTTCTAAAGGTCCTTTAAACGACATGTATAAATTTGACAAGAATATATCAAAATGGGAGGAAATTGTAATGGACAATCGGAATCCTTTAGTACCGAAAGGCCGATATTTCCATGCATCTGCATTTGTGGAGAGACAGCGAGCAATTTATATTTACGGTGGATTAACCCAAAACGAAATTCTCGATGATTTTTGGAGATTCGACATTGCAACCAGAAAATGGACGAGACTCGAGGTAATTAATCTTAAAATATTATTATTTTCCATTCAAAAAATAAAATTATTCTTTTATTAAAGAATTCTTTAGAAATTCCTGCTTTAGCTGGACATACATTAACACTATGCAGATCAGACCGATTAGTTCTAATCGGTGGTTTCGACATCCAATATGGTTTCCTCGATAAATCTTACGAATTCGATATCACCACTGCAACGTGGGATGCGTTGAACGTTAGCGGTGCAGCTCCTACTGGCCTTTATGGCCATTCGGCTGTTTACAATATTCACGATAATAGCATTTATATTTTCGGGGGAATTTTATATCGCATCGATAAAACGGTCGTGTCGAATCAACTATTTGCATTTCATCATCCTTCAAAACGTTGGACAGTTTTACCGTCGGAGAAGGGACCTTTTAGCGTAAAAATAACTAATTTTAGTCAATATACAATGTTTGATTTAAATTATTTCATTTTCTAGTTGATTAACTTACGTTACCGCTATATGCATTCAGCAATAACAATGGACGAGTATATGGTAGTCATAGGTGGTCGATCAAAAAACGGTGAATTAACCGATTCAATCTTGGCTTACAATTACGCTTGCAATATGTGGGTGGAACTGACTGGAGAAGGCAATCATAAATTAAATAAAAATGATTTAGATAAAGCAATAGGACGTGCTGTTGTACGACAAGGAAATTCAGTTTATATTTTTGGTGGTTTCTCTGGTCAGTTGTTAGGAAAATTGCAAAGATTAGTATTACCCATCGATTTGTGTAGTGTTTTTGCTACCAAACATAATTGTTGGCAAACACCCGATTGTTTGTTTTGTTCCGTTTATCACGTCAATCATACGAATCAAAGTTTTTGTTATTCATCTAAACGTCAAATGCCAACCAGGTAAATTTTAAAATGATGTTCTTAATAATAATTTATTCAATTTATGAAATTTCAGTTGTAGCAATCCCGATGGAACGGTCGAATTATCATCAGTAACTATAAATTGCAATAAAGAATTACTAGAAAGTAGAGATTGTTCGCAATATATTACGTGTTCCGAGTGCTTGGCAGTGTGGCCAAGTTATCCAAATGCAAAAAACGTAAAAATATTTGTTTTTTATATTTTCAAATAAAACTAATTGTAATTTTTTAGGTTTGTCAATGGTTCACAACATCGCAAGGAAGTCGTTGCATAGCCTATGATCCATCTTGCGAAGCAGACAGCGATTGCAATTATATTCAATTACTACAGGGAATTCGCGACCCTGAACACTGCCCTGAAAGAACTTGCACAGCGTCTGATTGTGAAAAATGCCGTAATGTCAAACAGTGCATTTGGACGCGACAAATTCTTCGTTCGAGTGAGATTTGTTAATTTTGTAACGTTGCATTTTATATTTATTACTGAAATTATTTTCTTTTGTAGATGAAATGGGTCGTACAATAAGTACAGTAAACGTGAAGCCAATTTACGATTGGAATTGTTTTTTAAAGAAGATTCAAACGGCTTCAAACTTTCCCGTTGTTGCAATGCCACCATTGGCTTGTCCGCCTCGCTGTGCTCAACATAAAGATTGCCGAAGTTGCTTGGATTCAGCTGGTGCTGAAGGAGGTTTTCACGAGTGTCGATGGAGTCAAGAATTAAAAGAGGTAGGCATTGTTGATGATGTAGGGATATTAAAGTAATATTTTTCTAAAGTGTATTTCACCGAGTTATCAATCATTACGTTGCGCGGCTGGTATTTGTGGCATGGTATTACGCGGCCCGTCCGAGCAATGTCCACGTAACTGCTCGGAGTTTACTCAATGTTCGCACTGCCTTTCTCAGCCGCATTGCGGTTGGTGTGCATTGCATGGAGAAGATGT
The DNA here is from genome assembly GCA_034696185.1 of Henia vesuviana. Classification (NCBI taxonomy): domain Eukaryota; kingdom Metazoa; phylum Arthropoda; class Chilopoda; order Geophilomorpha; family Dignathodontidae; genus Henia; species Henia vesuviana. The sequence goes on along the minus strand of JAQFZU010001479.1, from coordinate 3,509 downwards.
GGATGGACGAGGATTATGCATGGAAGGTGGTTTGGATGGGCCAACAACGGGAATTTGTAGAAATGCAACGTATCAAAGGGAAATCTTAAGTTTGTTAAAATTGAGAATTTTTGATTTAATTCGGTTTATTAATGATCGTTTAAATTTTACCAGTTGAAAACTCACCTCAATGGTCGTATATTAAATGCCCACCTGAAAACGAATGTGCAAACAATCACCACACGTGCGATAAAAAAAGCGAGGATTGCATCGATCTTCTCGAAGGTTTTGAATGCCATTGCAGAAAAGGATATGTTAATGATAGGTTTAAAAATTAATTTTTTTATTTTAAAATTTTAAAGTTATATAATAAAAGTTTTCACAGAAAAATATGCAAACCAATCTGCCATCAAGGTTGTATGCACGGCACCTGCGTATCTCCGGATGAATGCGAATGTTATTTTGGATTTGTGAGTAAAAATTGCTCGACACAATGTCATTGCAATGGCCATAGCATCTGTGAAAGTGTTGAGCAGTTGGATGTGTGTTTGGACTGCAAAAATAACACCCAGGGAAAACAATGCGAAAAATGCAAACCTTTTTTTGTTGGAAACCCTCGGAATAATGACAAATGCATTTCATGTATTGATTATTGTAATGGACATGCTAAAGTTTGCGTCGAAGAAGAATATTATAACATTACGTCGCAGGTTTTGAGTAGCGAAGCAGCGGAATTTGCCAATTTGACTGATTTGTTAGCAATACACGAGGGTGCGAGTGCTGAAGCAGTTTGTGTATTGTGTAAGAATAACACAAGAGGGAATAGATGCGAGTTATGTCAACCTGGTTTTTTTCGGACGACTGAAAATAACCCTCAAGAGGCGTGCAGACCGTAATAATGTGTTTTGATTTTTTTGATTTTATTCGAGCACAAGTTTTTAATAAACCAGTGATTTCAGATGCGAATGTCAAGGCCATGGTAACTCGTGCGATCCATTTACTGGTGAAAAATGCAATTGCCAAAACAACACTGAAACCGACCAACATTGCAACCAAAAAGGCAAAACAATTCTTCCGTGTTGGCTGCAACAAGTAAAAATTATCTAGGAATTTAAGTAAATTGTTTATTTATGTAAAAATATTTTTAAATTGCAGTGTTCAAAATGCAAAGAAACATTCCTTGGTACTCCAACTAATGGTCATCAGTGTTATAGACAAATGCTAGTTGATAGAGACTACTGTTTTGACCCAGTAACCCAAGATTCGTGTCTGACACCTACACCTTTACGCTCTGGCTACACCGTGTATTTTGTTGTGTATCCGAAATTCCGTAATGTCGACATCAGAGTCATCGTGGATGTTATTCAAGGATCATTGGATTTATATTTATCACCGCGTGATGATACTTTTGTCATTCGAAATCACGTATCAAATAGACACAGCGTTACAATCGATACCAAATATGGTATCGAATTTAACGATAGTTTAAATGATCGTAAAAAACGTGGTTTGAATACCCTGAAACATGAAGATTTTTCGACTTTTACATCGAATTTTAATTCTTCTGACTTGGAAAAGCGTTACAAACTTAAGGAAAAGATCGCCAAAGGCTTAAACACTTTTGTAACTATTTCGGATCCGTTACAATTTCTTGTGGTTCGAAACATCGAGAATCGTTTGGTAATAACATTACCGCAGGAAGTGCATGATTTACGCAGCACACATTTTTATCTTGTGTTACAAAGTACATCGAGTGGGAACGATAATCTGACCCATGGAAATTTATTTTTTCGTCAAGACCAACCACGAATTGATTTATTCGTATTCTTTTCTGTATTTTTCTCCTGCTTTTTTCTTTTTTTAGCTATTTGTGTGATCGTGTGGAAAGTGAAACAAGCTGTTGAAGTTCGACGAGCTCGGCTGCGCCAAGCAGTCGAAATGGAACACATGGCTAGTCGGCCATTTGCAAAAGTGTCTGCAATTATCGATGAAGATATCGATGACTTTTTACCATATTCGCCCACGCTTTATGCAAAGAAATGGAAAGGACGGAAATTTCATGGTCGTGATTCACCAAAGATTCATCAAAATGATGAAAAATTTAGTATAAGACCTGTCGCGATTGAGCCAACCGATGATGGGATTGCAGCTGTAAGTACTTTGTTGATCCAATTGCCAGGTGGTTCAGCAGCACCAGTGAAACTAACTCTTGGTTCAGCATTGGTGACTATGCGAGTTTATCCATCTACTTACAGTAGTATTAAAGCGTGTATGAGAAGACGCACAAGTTATCATAGCACTTAAATTTTTTTTCTAAAGAATTGTCTTTTAAATGAAATGGAAGTCACAATGCTAATTTTTGTTATTCTTTATTGTTAGTGTTGTGTTTGGAAACTTATTACGATCAAGAACTTGACTTAAGTTTAATCTACACTTGAATTATTTCTTGTATAAATTATGTATGGAAAAGAAACAACTCACTCCATTTCTTGCAATTCCAGAGTTCACGTTAAAAGGGATATCATGACTTGTTTAAAAATTACATTACAGCAAAGGAAGTTGAGCAATATCATTAAATAAAAGATCAATCAGTTGCACTTGTAAATCAACAAGTTTTAGTGATTATGCAGTAAATCACTTTTCAGTGATTGTAAGTCATGCGTCTAGTCATGCAAATTAGTATAACGGCGAATAAGGTAGCAAGTTTTAAGGGGAAATTTTCCGTTACATTTTAGCAATGGTTTGCAAAGAGGAATAAATAAGTGTATAAAAGAAGGTGATTAATGATAGACTAAAAAAAGAATCTCAATGTAAAAAATCAAAGACATACAATTGAATGGATGTTCAACTGCAGTTTTAATGTTGCTGCAAATCTGTGCAACAGTTGAAGCATTACCTATCACTCATTGAGGTTTTTTATTTGTATGTATTATATTATAATAATGACAGAAAACTGAAGTGATTTTTTTGTATTATAATCATTTTTGTGCTTATAAATTACAGTCATTAAATTATTACTGAAATAAAAATTCAAAGCTTTATCAAAATTTTGATTTTTGCTGTTTTTATTTTCTTATTCAGATTTTACTATCTTCAATATATGATTGTATAATGGAAATTATTCATTCATCAATATTAAAATTTTTTTATTCAAAAAATTTTATTCAGGTATATAATTGATGCCCTTGTAGCATATGATGAAAGGATATTTGAAATTTTAATCTTAAAATTCAAGAGAGTTTGAATTGAGTTATGAGTGATGTGTGTTAAATAATATATGCACATTGAATATTGAATAAATTGTGTGTGTTGTAAGACTGGAATAAAATAATTTTCTGAAGGTTTATGAATCTTGAATTTTTTGTATGTTATTTTAGATATATTTTCATAGGCGACACGGAATTTCGTCGACAGGAATTTTGTCGACAAAAATCCGTATCAACAGGAATTTCGTCGACAAAAATATGAATTTTGTCGACAGGAATTTGGTCGACAAGAATTCTGTCGACAGGAATTTTGTCGACAAGAAT
>JAQFZU010001478.1:0-13256 GCA_034696185.1 Henia vesuviana | reverse complement strand
CCTAGTCGTATTGTTCCAGAAATTCACTTGCAAAACAACATCATCATAATAGATATTGCCAATAGATAATAATATCTATAATATGACATTAAATAGACAAATGCTTGTTAAATTTATATGCTTTTAGAGAAAAGGCCATGAAATTAATTACTTAAGCTTCCAATGTTGAAATAAAATTGTAAATATTTGAAAAATGAATTTAAGAAATGAGTATCACACTTTATAAAAGTGCTTTTGTATTCAGGACATTGCCATTAAACGCAAGAGTGGAATAAGATAAGTTTGGTATTAAGAAATAAAATTTAATTTAAAAAAAAATTTCAAATGGCAATAAAAATTTATACTTAATATTATTTTTGCCCCATTCATTGTTTTATAAAAATTAATTAATTAATATTCCTCCTCTTTAAAAAAATTTAAGTGATTTTTATTTAGGAATTTAATTTTTTTTTCTAATTAATGATCCTTGTTATCAATTAACTCTTCCATGCAACCAACATACTTTGATAAATAAGTTAATATTATGTACCAATACAATATGGCATTTAAAATGATGGAAGTTATATTCATATTTATAAATAATAAAAAAAATATAACAAACATTTCAATCCTGTGTTGGGTCATTTGTCATTTCCTTCCTCATAAACATAAAAAAAATTGATTTTTAGATCTTCCTTTGAAAACAAAACATAAAAATTCCTAAACTAAATTAAATAAACAATATTCAATTTAAAATATCATTTCCTTATCAAAATAAATAAGAAAATTTCACAAATAATTTTAATCAACCATTTTATCACATATGCCAAACCACTCAAGATTAATAAACTAATTTTGCATTTAATTTTAAAAATTAAAATAAGCCTTAAAAATTCTCCTGCACCCATTTTTACATCATCAGGAAATCACACAATAGGCACTTTTAAGGCCAAAATAACTTTCTTAATCATGAACCTTTTTTTTAAGGTCAAAACTCCTCCATTTGTTTTTATAAAAAAAGTAGGCAAAGGACTTTGATTCAAAAAAGTCATAACAGGATAGGGTTGAATTTCATAAAACATTCATTATGAATAATCATTTGAAAAAAAAAATTCTCATGAATATTGGGAACCATTTTTTTTGTTTTGGTTTAAGAAATGGGTCTTTTGATGAAGAACAGATACAAGTGTGTGAAAGGTTTCAGTGTTATTGAAAAAGTGCAAGAAAAATGCTGGTTTATCTCTTCCCTTACTTGTATTTTGATAACATTTAACCTTGTGGGTCTGTGTAATGTTGAAAATATGTCAAAAGAATTTTTTTTTTTAATTTTTTAATTTTCTTTTGATTTTATTTCAATTGATAAAATTATTGATTATTAAATCCAACCAAACACCCTTTAAGTGTGTAATGGATTAAGCTTAAACATCTGTGACAACAGGTGTGTAACAAATATGGGCCAAAATAAGTTATATTATCAATAATCTTAAAGATTTTTGTAATATTTTTTTAAAAATTATTTACCAATTGTTTTATTGAACATTGAATTGTTGATAATCAAATTAATATTTTATTATTTAAAAAAAAAATTTTATTATTAAAAACTCACCTTTGGACTAAAAGTTCAACATTATTGCCAGCTCTTAATATGACATCTTGAGCATCCTTATGGCGTAAAGTGTCAGCAGAAATGCCATTTATTTTAAGAATGGCATCATCAGTCTGAAGTCCAACTTTGTCTGCAATACTTTCAGCTGAAACCTGTGCACAAATTAATAAATTAATTTTTTTAATTATATTGAAAATATGTACAAACAATAATGGGGGTGAAAAACAATGGCAATTTTAATAATATTTTTTTTTTAATAAAATCTTTAAAAAAAAATTTTTTTTATGAAATTTTAATATTTTTATTTTAACATTAAAGTTGTCATATTACAATTTCCTTAAAGTGGCATTGGAGAATCTAAAGGATTGCTCATATTATGGTGGAGTAAGTACACGTAACCATATCTTGTGGTATGTTTTATCCAAATATGGTTAAAAAGGCTCAGAGCCAGGAACTCTCCAGGATCAATGCCAAAAGCAAATAGACCACACATTTCACTCTTTTTTCTCTTTTTTCAATCCCTTGACTTTTACTTTCAATTTCATATTGTTTTATCTCATTATGTTGAACAATAATATTAAATTTTAAATTAATTATTTTAAAAAATATATTTTATATTTTCATGAATTAAAAATTGTTTTAAGACAAAAAAAAAATGGGTTTATCCAAAATGCTGATCTTAACAGTCTTTTCTAAATTTAGTTCAATGTTAAAATAGCATCAGAGAGTAGAGCAGTGAAAATAATTTTTAAAAAAAAAATAAATAAAAAAATTCATTTTTTTGAGCCAAAAAAATGTCATTTGTACATTTTTGAAGTTCAATGATTTTTAAAGTAAATTTTTTCAAATATTTTAAAATTTATAATTTTCGTTAAAATTCATTTTCCTTTAAATCCAAATTGAAAAAGAAAATATTTTGTTGGATTTTCAAGTTTAAAAGAAAATTAATTTTTTTTATGAAAAAAATGAATTATTGTAATTTAATAGGTTTTTAAGTGAATTTTTAATTATAATTTAAGCAGACGACACTTACTTTTGCAATCGACAACGGAGTACTGAAATCTTTTCCACCCTGTAGTCTGAAACCCCAGGGTTGGTTTTGGTAACGGCTTAATTGAATTGTAAACGGTGCAGACATGGCTTTGCTGAAAAATTTCCTGTTACGATTCCCGTTGCGAGCCGAGCGTGTGGCAGCTGCCAAAGAAGATCAAGTCAAATTCATTCATTTTGGGAAATACACGGTAGATGGCACATGCAATTTAAAACTATTTTAAACACCATCTAACGACTATTACCTCAACCCTCATTAAATAAATAAAAATTTATTTTTTAATAATTTATTTCTAGTTTACATAAATTTACAATTAAAAATAGATATTTGATTTATTTAAAATGCATTAGTTCAAAATATCCAATATGTGAAATTATGTCTTTTAAAAGTCTTATATATTACTATGATAAATTACATTTAAAACTGATTTGAGCCAAATGTATAAATGCATGGAAAAATCAGTTAAAATAACTTTAAAAAAAAAATTTGATAATTTAAACTAATCTCTAGAAATGTCTAATAAATACACAAATAATTATATAATAATTTAAAAACTCCTTTTTAAATATATTTTGATTCGCTAAGAAAACTTCATAAAAACTCATCTAAAAATAAAAAAAATTTAAAAAAAAAACAATAAAATTCAATCTTCATGTATAACGACCGAGAACCATCGCACGAAGCAATGGCCCAACCTATAAAAAAATTAAAATATAATTTAAATTAAAAAAAATTAATTTATTTTAATACTTCTTCAGGTGTTTCCAAAGCCCCAGCAACCATTTTCTCAACATTTCTAATAATGGCCACTTTCTGTTGTTCTTTTAAAGGATAATCGATTTTCCCGGTCGGCGCAGCCTGAAAATAAAAAAGTAAAACAAATATTAAAAATTAAATAAAAATAATTATTATTTAATATTTACCCGATACCAAAAATTAACTGAAACTGTATAACCTCCATTAACCCTCGATTCGACGTGATGCCACCAATACATTGGTATGTAAAGTACATCACCGGGGCCGAGAACAGCTTCGAATGCAGCAACTTCTCGAAATTTCGGAAATCGATCGAAGTCTGGATTATCAAAATCGACTTGACTTTGGCGATCGTGTGGATGGTAAATTGGGTATGGGTAAAGGCATTCGAATTGCTCCGGAGGGAAAAGTAAAACTCGTTTTGTTCCACGCACTTGCGCAAAGAAATTCTGTTGTTCATCGTAATGGCACGGAGTGACGTTACCTTTTAAAATATTTAAAAATAGATGAAATAAATGGTTAAATTAATGAAATTAAATTACCTTCTGTAGCTATTAATAATAAATTCGATGTTAGAGGACCCCAATTATTTTTTTTCTGTTGATCGGTGGCCCAATCCCAATTGAATCTGATGAAATCGTCAACAATCGCAGGTCCCACTGTGCTGTTTAGTGTTTGTTGTAAGTATATTCTGGAATTTAAAATTGTTTTAAAAAATTAATTTGTTAATTAATTTTATTTTAAAAATAAACCTGTCATCTGTTTGTTTCCATTTCCTTAATTTTTCGGCGAATTCCGGGAATTTCATGTCGATTCGTCGTGTCGGTGGCACGAAATCCGTGAAAATTCTCTGCGCTTTAGTGTCATCGTAGTATTTGAATTTACACGTGTTTGATTGAAAAACTGTGAAATTTCCACATCCCAAGTGTTTTTCCAGGTAATTCAAGTCCCATTTCAATGCTGGGTTAACGAGGTTGGAGTCGGTCAATACGAATGGTTTCTGTTGGGAGAGATAATTGTCATTGTTTTGATTATTTAAAGTGATTTTGTATGTTACTTCATGTGTTATTAGTCGGTCTGTTTCTGGGTCGAAAATGCTCAATCTTGGTACTGGTTGTATGGGGAAATTGTAGTGTCGAAAACTAGCATCGCTCATCGCCATCAAACCGACACAGAAAAGCGAAACGAAGCGAGTGACGTCATTTAAATGGAAGTTGGTAGTGGCGCAAAGCGTCGCACTTTAGTAACTCATAAAATACTCATAAAAAAATAATAGAAAATAGAACACAAAAAAATAAAGCGTGTGAATTAAATGTTAACAAAAATATATATTTATACAAAAAAAAGCAAAAAAAAATACTTCCCATGCCGGGAATCGAACCCGGGCCTCCTGGGTGAAAGCCAGGTATCCTAGCCACTAGACCACATGGGAGATACCAGTCAACCAGTATAATATAATATATAAACTATTATTATTTAAACATTACAAAAGTATTTAAAATTTATTTACAAATTTAATGATTTGGTTTTATTAAAATAAATAATTACTTTAATCTTAATAATACAATTGTCAACAGCTAAGGTTTTACATCTTAAAAGTAATAAATCAAAATCATTGCAGGTCCCATGTGGTCTAGTGGCTAGGATACCTGGCTTTCACCCAGGAGGCCCGGGTTCGATTCCCGGCATGGGAAAATATTTTTTTTTGTTGTTGTCCAGCAAACCGGCTACAAGCTTTTAATTTTTGTACAAAAGTACAAAAAATTACGGTGGCTTATAGGAAGACAACACTACATGCATTACAACACAACACAATACACATCACAACACAATACGAGTCACAACATAATACGAGCCACAACACAACACAGTACGAGACACAACACAACACAATACGAGCCACAACACAACACAATACGAGCCACAACACAACACAATACAAATCACAACACAAGTATTAATTATGTCACTTACTTAATCCTACTTAAAAATGTAGTAAACAGATTGAAAATCATCCGAAGCTGAAAAAATTAAAAAATAAATTTAAAAATTAAATGAGAAATAACGAAGTAAAACAAAGTTTAAATCTTAAAATTTAAAGTCAAAATTGAAATAAAACCAAGTGGCTCGTATTGTGTTGTGGCTCGTATTGTGTTGTGTTGTAATGCATGTAATGTTGTCTTCCTATAAGCCACCGTAAAAAATAATGCAATTCAATAAAATCAAAAAAAAAAAGTTTCCCATGCCGGGAATTGAACCCGGGCCTCCTGGGTGAAAGCCAGGTATCCTAACCACTAGACAACATGGGATTGATTTTATGTATAATAAATTTTATTTTACATTTGAAATCGCACTAACATTTTAAAAAAAGATGAAAAAAAAATAAATCTTTTTCCATTTTTTTAAACCACCAGAAAATAAATTTTAACTAAAATATTTAAAAATAATAATAAAAAAAAATACTTCCCATGCCGGGAATCGAACCCGGGCCTCCTGGGTGAGAGCCAGGTATCCTAACCACTAGACCACATGGGAAACTGATCAAATTGTGTTTAATAACATTATTTAAATTGTATTTTATTTACTGTTTCAAATTATTACAATTTATTTATTTGTTTTAAATAATATTTTTTTATTTTAACATTTTAAGATATCATTTCAACAGTTTGAACTTTCACGAGTGAATTTGTACTTTTCGTTCCATTACAACGAGGTTTAGGTTTCGGTCTGCAAACTGGTTTCGTTTTCTCCGTTTCGCACGGCGTGGAAGTGGTTGAAGGTGGTGGTTTCATTGTCACTAATATTACTCAAAACATCTCAAAAAATAAAATAAATAATATAAAAAAATTTAATTTTACCTCTTTCCCAACATCCCGCTCGTTCCGGCCAATCACAAACAAGCACCAAAGGGTTGAAATGAAGTTCGCCCGGACATGCGTAAACTACGGGTTTGGCGAAAATACAATAAAAAAATTTCGAACAATCGCGTGGATGAGGAAGAAGGACTAAATTATTAACATATTTAGGACAATGAACACTACATTCGTCAGTACAACGAATAGGCCGTGGATTGCGACCGTCGACCGCTCGTCCAATACGAAAAATTTCATTGCTTAAAATGAATGGAAAAAAAGAGAAAATAAAAAGCAACTTAAACATCTCGAATTATTTAACAAAATGAAATATTTTATTTTTATTTCCGAGTTTATAACAGCAAAACTAAATAGATAAATTAATTTATTGCATTTTCATGACGTATTTATGGAATATTCACACCCTTTCGTATCTTTATTGATTTATTATAAAATTTAATTTTTATTAAACATAATTAAATAAAAAAAATTATTTAAAATATTTTAAATTAATATTTTATTAATAAATCATGATTTTATAAATCTTCAGTTCGCAATAGGTAAAACGACATTTGATGACGTCAGAATGAAAGCAAATGGCGTCGTACGAAGAAGAACATAATTGCGATGGAGAAACACCGAGTTTGATTTCATTAGCGAGATTTTTAATCGATTATGGGATTACTCCTGACTTCGAAACGATGTTTCAAAGTAGTCGACAACCGCCAGCGACTTCGAAACGATTTATGGAGGATTTAGAAACAATTTCAGTTAATCAACAAACCAAAGGTAAAAATTGGTGATTTTGCATTTTTTTAATTTTTAAATTTTTTTTTTGTTTTTTTAAAGGTCGTCAATGCCCAATTTGTTTAAAGGAATTTGAATATGGTAATAAATTAAAACAATTACCTTGTAATCATTATTTTCATGCTGAATGTATTTTGCCGTGGTTAAACAAAGTAATAAAAATTATTTAAATATTCAAATTTTTTAATTTATTCTTATTTTATTTTAGACAAGTTCGTGTCCAGTTTGTCGTCACGAATTACCAACTGATGATCCCGATTATGAAAATCACAAAAAACAAAAAGTAAAAAAATTAATTTTAATTTAAAAGAAAATTTTTTAATTTTTAATTTTTTTTTAAATAGAAACGTGAAAAGGAACGTGAAGAAGATATAAAATCATTACATAATTCAATGTTTACATAATTTTATTATTTTATTTGTATAATTTAAATAAAATAAATAAAAAATTTACAATTCAGTGTTGTTCTCTCACTAGCTCGAAATAATTTTTAAATTTCACCACTATCAAGACGAGCGCTGCATCTGCCGAGGAAGAAACTTCCATTCACGTGGCTTAAAGACAAAAATGTGGGATTTCGAGGATAAAATAGGTGATTATGACGATTTATATGACGAAGAGGACAATAAGAACGACTCGGAAGATGTGGATAGTGAAACAGAAGCGAGATTATACTCGAGTATTTATTACCAAGACATGTTACACAACGACAACACGAAAAACGAAGTGGAATCAATTGCGGGACCATCGACAGTTAAAAGTAATAAAACAACAAGAAATAAGAAGAAAACAAACGAAATATTAAATTCATCTTCAAACTACGCAATGAATAAACTAACGAAATTCGTATCAATCGTTAGCGACAAACATTCACTGCCAGAAGAAATCGATTTAATATCATCGGACAGCGACGTTAAAATGATCAAAAAGACTTCAAAAAAAACTAAAAAGAAATGTAAAATGAAAAAAGAAATTGTGGACAACCAATCATCAGATTCGGACATTTTTATTCAAAACGACGATTCACCAACTGATATTAGCATAAATATCAATTCAGTTTTTGCTAAAAAAAATATTCAAAGTTGGTTTTGTAACGATGAAACGAGGAAAAGGAAAGAAAAATGTTCAATTGATTCAAGAAAACGAAAAAATGATTTTTCAACTGCAGTTGAGAAAATGAGGAAATTTTACGATTCCATTTCCAGTGATGAAGAAACAAATTTGGTTGATAAATGCAAAGGAAATTGGAGAATTGATGATGTCGATCGGTTCGGTTGGATCGAGAGTAAACGACGGTTTTATGGCGGTGGTTTTGGATTTAAAAATCGAATTAAATGCAGGAATTGTCAACAATTTGGACATGTTGAAAATCGATGTCCGGATCCTAAAGTAAATTTTTATTTTTTTTTTTAAGTTTATTTTTTATTAATTTTTTTTTGTTTTTGTTTTTTTAGAGGATTTCGCATTGCCATTTATGTGGAGGTGAAAATCATAAAGCTGACGATTGTTTGTATATAATTTGTACGAGATGTACTGAAATGGGTCACGATTCGAATTTTTGTTGCGTTTCTAAAAGTCAAATAAGTAAAAAATGTAAAAGATGTGGAAATACTGGCCATACTCAAGCGAATTGTCCCGATGTTTGGCGTCGATATTATTTAACGGTTTTTTTTAAATGAAATTTAAATTTTGTGAATTTTTAATTTTTTTATTATTTTCATAGACGAGTGAAGGACCGATAGTTAAGGGCTCTGGTGATCGAAATTCAAGAGTTTTTTGTTTTAATTGCGCTAAGGAAGGTCATTTTGGTCATGTAAGTATTTTTAATCATTTAAAAAAAAATATTTTAAATTAATTAATTAATTAAATATTAGAAATGTAATAGAAGATTCATGAATCCTTCATGTCGACCCGCAAATCCATTTATAATAAGTTACAGTGATTCACAAGAAGAAACGCACGACGATGAAGCGAGGAGAAAAATGATCGACGAGTCAAACGAATGGTGGAAAGGAAGAAATGAAAGGAAAAACGATGATAAAAAGACGAAGAAAAGAAAGAAAAAGAACTACGAACGTCGGAGAGACGTTAAACGTCACAAAACAAACGATAAAACTCGTAACGACGTTCAGATCCAGAAAAGTAAAAAGAAAGAAAAACCGAAAAATGAAATTTTCGAAACTGATTTTGTTAGATTAGCGATTAATAATTTAAGAAAGAAAATTAAAAAACGAGAAGAAAAGAAAAAAAAAATTAAAGAACCAAATTTGACTTTAATTAAACAAAAAAATAATAAAAAGAGAAATAAAAATTGAATTTAAATTAATTATATTTTATTCATTTTTTTTCTTTTAAATTTTGTACATTAAATTTAAATTGAGATCAAATTCGTAGTTTACAAACGGACGTAATGCCATTTATCAACTGAAAATTTTAAAATAATTTTTTAATATTTAAAAAATTATATTAAAAAATTATAAAAATCGCTTTTTTAAATTTTATTTACCCGATGAATCGACATCAGTCGGTGGTGCTGCTTCTTCACTCTTTTCTAAATGGACATCGGCCTCTTCACGGGTTATTTTATATGGACTTTCTTCAACCGAAACGTTTGTTCTTGAAAATAATTTTTAAAAAATTAATTTTAATTTTTTTAGGATTTTTTTTATATTTTTTAACCGGTTTAAATTCGTTTCTTGCGCATTTGTTATAAGAGTTTTCCAATATTGGTGAGTTTCGCTAATGATTTTCAATGCGAATTCCTAGGAAATTAATTATATTTATTAAATAAGTAAAATAATTTAATTTAAATTTTACTTTATTTTTAGCCTCTCCATTAAAAGCGAATTTATTTTCGGGTTTACCATCAGGCATTTTGTAAATTCGAAACCATTCGTGAGTAGCCTTTAAAACAATAAAATTTAAATAAATTTATTTAAAAATTCAAAAATTCAAAAATTCACCCTTAAAAATCCAGGCATTTGTTTTTCGATATCCCCGACATCTTAAAATTCAAAAAATTATTTTTTTTTTTAAATTCCAGTTCAAAATATCCACAAACCATTTAAACTATCGGCTAATGGATCATTAATATCAATAGCAAGAAGTTTCCAGTCTGTTTCACCTACAAATTTAAAAAAAAAAATTTTTTTAAAGTAACCAGAAAAACATGAAATTAATTATTTAAACCTTCGTCGATCAATGCCATAGTCCCAAGGATTTTCACTTGTAACACATCACCACGTTTGGCCACCTTAAAATAAATTTTTCTTAATTAAAAAAATAATTTTAAAATTAATTTTAAAATAATTACTCGTTGTCCTATTTCACAAACATCAATTGGATCATTATCGCCTTTACATTTAGTCGATTCATCGATCGATTCAGGATTTTCCCAAGTCTGAAAAAAGAATTTTCAAATTAAAATTAAAATAAAAATTATTTAAAAACTTAAAAACTTACTTGTGGTAAAGCCCCATAATTCCAAATATATCCGTGATGTGGGAAACAATTATGAACGAATCGTAATTTATCCTTTTTAACATCTTGTGAAATTGGATTCATAACTTCCTTAGTGTTAATCTTTTAACATACAAAATATAATTTATTACTCATCACAATACACTTGAACTTTAGTAAACAAAAAACTTATCGTTTTTGTTATCAATTTTTAAAATAACAAAAACTCACTTCCATTTTCGCATTTGTCCATCGTGGCACTTCAACAATCATATTAAATATTTTATTCCCTTCATCGGCGTATAATGGAATGTCGTGGAAAGGTGAAATAAGTCCTTTGTCGTCCTCTAAAAATATAAAAATAAATTAAATTCAAAAAAACAAGTTTATTTTTTTAAAAGATCATAAAATTTTATTTATTTGCTGGGAAAATTTCCCAGTAAATTAATTTCCACAAGAAAATCGCATTTGGTTTATTAATTAGTTAATATTTAATGTGTTATTGACGATTAATTTACACGAGCACTTATCGGCATTACACGATTACGATTGTTTTTGTCGTTTGTTTTACTTACTGAAATATACGCGAAAATTTTGTGTGTTCAATGAACCACGTTCAACCGTTTGGTACATTGTTCGTTGTAGGTACCAATTGGTACGCGAAAAGTAACGGGGATGATGAATTGAGGGTGAGTTACGTAGTGCAGTGAAAGCTGAACACACGTGGCGGAGAAAGGAAGAATTCATCTCGTTTTCTCGCTATTTATTCGTGATATTGCGTTAGTTTGTTAAGGGTGAACTCTAGTGATGGAATTTGTAATTATTCTTAAATTAAAATTTTTTTGTAATTTCCAGTACTGTTTCAAACAATGTTATCTATTAAAAGAAATACAATAGAAAAGTAATAAATTTTTTTTTAATCACAATCTGCAACACCTGTTAAATTAGAACAAAAATAAAACAATAGAAAATGAATAGAAATTTATTGTTATACAAAATACCATAAATATAACTATAGGCTTAAAATGACAAAATTAACACCAAACAAACATTACATTTGAAAATGTAAATTAATTCTAATTTCTTATACAAAACTCTAAATCATGACAAGTAATATTAAACTGACAATTATCCCATCCCCCAAAACTAAATAAATAAATCAAAATCGTGTTATGCGCACTTGGTCGACCTTTGTAATGCTCTGTGCATTGGATTTGTGGTCTTCAGTGACGTCTTCAGGTTGGATATTCACACATACAATCGAACACGAAATTATTGATCCACCACCACCAGAAACGAGGTTACATTTGAATAATTAATATTAGTTAATTTTCTAAATGAGTTTTTAAATATTTACAGACGACGTAGACTTAGATATCCCCCTGGATATCCATGGTTGGCTACGACGTTACCAGTAATTCAAAGAATTTGGGGTCCTCCACCCTCTCAAGTGATATTACACAGAGGAAGAAATCAATTTGATAATGTTGTAATAGAAGGACAAGGAGATGCTGTAAGGGCATATTCCAGTGAAATACCTACACAAACTGATTGGTGGCAGGATATTGATGGTCCTGGTCAACCTCTAGAAGGTTTTAATGATTGATTTGGATTGTTAAAATTGTCAATTTATTTATAATTTCATTTATTTCTACCAATTTTTGTATACGAAAATAGTTTTGTTTAATAAATCGATTTATGGTGTAAAAATACAAATATTTGTGTGGAAAATTGTGTGAAAAGTGATTTTAATTTTGGTTTTTTTTCAGTCTTTTGCTCGACAGAAATCAAAGTTGATGGCGATAATGTCTAGGGATAAGTCGAGATTTATTATGCTGAGAAATGAAGACCATTAATGGCGAGACGGTGGGGAAATCAAAGTGTAAATTGTTTTTTGTAAAACAATTGATTCTAAATTGAGTAAAATATAGTTAAGTTACAATTAAAAGTAAATTTTTTATAATTGGAATAAAATATAAAAATTTGTTTGGAAGGAATTATGGCTGTGGTTGTTTTGCTGGTTATTACTGGATTTGGTTGTGATTGTTGTTGGACTTGAGGTGTAATTTATACAGAGTGAACATTTTTGCTATTTTTTTATTATTTTGTTTTATGAGAATTTTGAACTTTAAATTTAAATTTATGACTTAAGCTGAATTTATTTTTTATTTATCCCAAATTCAGATAAAGTTCAATACAAGATTATAAGGGCCAAATTCGATTTAACATTTGAAACTTGGAAATTGCTAAGTAATAATGAAAAACTTGATTCACGTCGTCGCAATTGCCATTTCACTGTTAACAATTACATTTTGCGATGGTAATCGACACTTAATCACTTTCTTGTCTCACACAACTTTAAAATTTAATTTTGAATTTTTTTCTAGAATCTATTCGCTTGACAGAAATCAAACTTGATGATGACAACGTGGAAGGAGAAGTGGAGATTTATTACAATGACAAATGGAGACCATTAGCAGGGAGACTTTGGACCAATAACACTGCAAACGTTATTTGTAAAACAATTGGTTTTAAAGAAGGTGCGATTGAAGCAAAACGAAACGATTTATTTGGAAAATCAAAACAAAGTATGCGATAAATATATTTAAAAAATCTAAAAAATTTAAAATTAAAATATTAATCAACAATTATTAGGATTTTATTATTACATATATGAAGGTCTTCAGTGCATGGGATTAGAAAAAAATGTGAAAGAATGTTTGAATTGGAATAAAAATGTTATTGA
>JAQFZU010001477.1:0-13258 GCA_034696185.1 Henia vesuviana | reverse complement strand
GTGGATTGCGGATATCAAACAAAGGGTTGACGAAGAGGCTGCGAAAAATACTCAGAAAGATTTAGATAAATTTAAAGTGAATTTTTTTAAGTTTAATTTTAATTAAAAACAATAATTTTTAAAATTTATTTTTTAGGCGTTGTTAGACGAGGCTGAAGATGGGAAAGAGGAAATGATGAAATTGAGTGAAATCGGTGAAACTTTGGCCGAATTGAGTTCGAGTAGTTCAGTTCGTGATCAAACGGTGCAATTATTATCATCTTATTCAAATCTCATTTCGTTTCTTCAAGTAATTTTTTTAATATTCTAATTAAATAATTGTTTTTTTAATTTATGCAATTTTTTTTTTAGTCTTGGTTGAATAAAGTTGAAAAATCAGTCGGCGATTACAATACTTATTTACGTGCTAAGGATGAATTCAACGCATGGATGCAACAATGCACTGAGAAATTAAATAATAATTCAGATGTTGTGGGAAGCGAAGGAATACTCAAAACGAGACTGGAAAATCTCAAAGTTGATTTTTTAAAATTAATTAATTTTTAATTAATTAAAATTAAAATATTTTTAGGATGTTTCGTGTCGGATTTCCGAAAGTCAGCAAATGTTACACGCGTTATCCGAGGCGGGTGCGCGTGCTCTGAACACGATCCCTGTCAACGAACAAGAGGAATTACGTACCGAAATCACTGGTTTTCATCGCGGATGGGATTCATTTGCGCTGCAGTTGAGTCAAGCGATGAGTCGACTCCAAGCCGCGATCGCGCGACTTCACGACTTCAACGAGGACCGATGCAAGATCGAATTGTGGCTTAAAGATATCGAAACGAGGCTATCTAAACCGCCGTGTTTGTTGGGTAATGCGATCGAAATGAAAACGCAAATAGAAAGATACAAGCATATGTTGAATGAAATTGAAATTAAGGAAAAAGATGTCGTTAATGTATTTAATGAAGCTCAGGAATTGGAGATTAAAACTGGCGATGAAAATTTCGTTATCGCTGCTAAAGTTTTGCAGAAACGACATCAACTCGTGATGGATAAATGCAATGCTGTAATTTCACATCTTTCGAATGATTTGCAAGAATTTCAAGATTATCATACGGGGCTGCAGGAAACGGAGCGATGGATGCTGCACACGTCGTTTCAACTCATGGCTAATAATTCGCTTTATGTTAATTCTCTCGCTCAAACTCAAGAATTAATTTCGCAACACGAAGTAAATAAATTAATTTTTATTTTTATTTAATTTTATTTAATTTTATTTGGGTTTTTTACAGGTAATGCTGGCTGAAATTCGATCTTATCAATCGACTATTGATGATTTGAGAGCCAAAGGAAACGGACTTATCGATCGATATCAAGATGTCGCTAATAATGTTTGTACCGAAATACAACAGCAATTGACAAACGTTCAAGAAAGTTACGATGCTTTACTCAAAACTGCTAATCAAATACTCGTAAATTAATTTTTTTAATATTTTAAAAATTTAATTTAATATTTAATAATCGCAGAAACGACTTCAAGATTCATGCCAAAAATTCAGAGAATACGAAGACACGTTGGATATCATCAACGATAATTTAAATTCGATTGAAACTGATTTCGGTAAAGAGCAAAAAGTGGTTCATCACAGTTTGGAAGAGGCTAGAAATCACCAGAATTCAATCAGAGTAATTTGGATCATCAAATCTCTAAATAAGTTAATTAAAATTGAATTTTGATTTATAGAACGTTTGCAATAAACTGAATGTTGAGAAACAGCGATTGCAGGTAGCGGTACAGTGCTGCGAGGATGCCACAGCATCATTGAGTCGTCCCAGCAGCCCGGAAGGTGCCATTCCTGCTTTAATATCTGTGAAAGAAACCACGATTCGGTTGCGATTGGAAGATACGATCGATCAAGCCGATAATGCGCAAACCAACATCAGCCGAATCGTAAACGAATGGGAGGAATTAGAACGATGTCGAGAAGAATTAAGCAAATGGATCACGGAACAAGAAACAGCTTTGGTCATGCATAAATCAAAACCGTGTCGACTTAGAATGGAAGTTGCGCAGAGTGAAATTAACGAAATTCAAGTAAAAATCTCATCAAATATTAAAATTACATTTTAAATTATTTTTTTAATTTTATTTTAGTATTTAAAAAGTCAATTGGAAGAAAAAAGAAAAGTTCTCGATGATATTGATCAAAGGCAACAACAATTAGCACCGGACTACGACGATTCGTCACTGCAGGAACGACTCGATCAATTGGAAAATCAAGTAAAAATAAAAATTTTAATTTTTTTAAAAAATTTAATTAAATAATAATTTTCAGGTTGTGAATTTATTAAATTTACGAACGAAAATTCAAATCAACATCGACGAATATCGTCAACTCGTATCAAATCACAATGTTTGGTGCGAACAAACGACGAAACAATTGGAAATGGTCGATCGAGGCGATGCTTTGGACAGTGTCCGCAAAGCTGAAAGTTTAAAGGAATTATTGGACGACGTGGAGAATCAAAAATCGGTTTTAGAGGAATTAAAAAATAAATCGAACGACATTTTACCGGAATTAGGCGGAATGGATGCCCAACAAGTCGAAGAACAAATCAAGTATTTAATCCAATCGATAATAAAAATTATATTTAAAAAAAATTTTTTTAAGAAATGCCGAAAAGAAACTTTTGGAATTGGAGAAAAGAATTAAACGTAAATTACAAGTGATAGAATTAATCCGCGAAGGCGCAGACAGCATCAGCAGAGATATTTTCACTACCCAAGAGTGGATTAACGAAACAATAAAATCGTTGCAGGATTACGAAGGTGTCGCATTCCGTTCGGCCGATGCGGAATCGAGAATCCAAGAAATCAACGTTAGTTTGTATTAATTTAAATTTTTAAAATTTATATTCAAATTCTATTGAAATAGGCGATTAAACGAGACGTTGAAAGCAAACGATTGGTCATTGAAACCATTTCGAGGCAAATCGATTCGATGGGCAGTGATTTGGACGGTTACGAAAAGGATCATTTGTATCATGCGTTGGATACGCTTAAAGAAAAAGCAACGAAATTACAAAATGTTGTCAAAGACAAATTGGATGAATTGGCCGATGCGCTCGGACGGAGACAGCAGTTTGAGAGGAATTTAACTGCTGCTGTTCAATGGTTACAAGAAAAACAATTTGGTGGTAGCAGCGAGGAAAAAGCGTTTCTTCAATCCACTACTTTTGAAAGGATATTCGATACTTATAAAGTGAGTATTTTTAATGCGATTTTAATATTTTAATTAAATTTTAATTAAATTTATTTTTAAAGAGATACGAAACGGAGGTAGACCGATACGAATGCACTAATATCGAACCATTGAGACAAGATGCGGACACTTTGCGACGTGAATTACCGGGTAAACAACAACCAGATTTGGAAACGGCAATGAATGGTGAAAAATTATAAAGTTAAAAAATTCAATTAAAAACTGACTTTAAATACACCAATTTCAGATTTAGAGAAACGATTACGAGATGTTAAGTCTAGTTTAAACGACCGTTTGAAGAAATTAAAAGACGGTTTGTCTAAAAGGCAAAAATACGAAACAATTTTTGCTAAATGTAAACAATGGACGTCTCAAGCCGAAGTTTCGCTAAGTTCAGAAATACGACCATCGGCTGGTGTCAATATAATCGAGGAACAACTGGTTAAATATAAAACTCTAGCGAAAGAAGGGGATGAAATCGAAGCTGATGTGACGTCTTTGGAACGTTTGAGCGAAGAAATCATCCCAGAAGTGACTGAATCCAACCAATTCGCATTGCAAGGACAAACCGATAATCTTCGAGACAAATTTTTCAGAGTTAAAAATTTAATCGTTGAGAAAATGAAATCACTCGAGAAAATGTTGGATTCACGTCAAAGACAAGATAAAGAACTCGACGAATGTTTGGCGTTATTGAATCAACTTCAAATGCAATTAAAGAACCTTAATAAACCGTTGAGTCACAGTGTTAAAGATGCTGAGGATGCGTTAGAAAATTGCCAAGTAAAATTAAATAATAAAATTGAAAATATTTTTTAATAAATTTTTTATTTAAAAAATAGGGAATAGCAAAGAATGTAGAAAACTTACAAAGCAGAGTGAATGGATTAGAAAAACAAAGCAATTTACAAACCTCCGAATTGCAATCATTAAATAACCAATTAACGGATTTAACTCATCAAGTCCAAATCCAAATCGGTAAATTCAAACATTCAATCGTCCTACGTCAACAATTCCATGCGTTAATCGCCGATATCGACTCGGCCATTAAAACCAATGGAAAAATCATCGAATCAATCGAAGAAGGCGACGATTCAGTAGCAGATAAAATCCGCCAATACCAAGAACTTATCGCCAAATTAAACGATTGCGAAGCGAATTTAGTGACCGCATCTGATAAAGGCCAGCAAATCGGGGCTGAAGGATCGGCATTGGATCATAATTTTATTATGGAGCGAATCCAAGCACTTAAAATGGAATTGAACGATCTGAAAAGGACTGTCGAGAAGAATAAATCTGAACACGAAGGACTCGCTGCGGTATTCAATAAAATGCGATTGGAATTGGAGGATATTTTGGATAAATTAAACGCGTGTCAAGCGAGTGTCGAGTGTCAGCCTTTACTGACACTCGATACGAACAGTGTCAACGATCAACTTAAAAAACACAAAGTAATTTATGAATTTATTAATTAAAATTTTATTTTAATTTTATTTTATAGATTTTATCGCAAGAAATTGATATTTTATTGTCGAAATTACGATCGCTTGAAGAGAAATTATCGAGTGATTACGATATGGACGTTTTACCGGGCACTGTTCACGAACGATTGAGTCGAGCCAAAGCGATGGCTCAGACACTTCCAAAAGCATTGAAAGAGCAGGAAAAATATTTAAATTCGGCGCTCGAATCGAGGAATGACTATCACAACAGTCGAGAAAGACTTGCTGCTTGGATTGAATTGGCTAAAGTCAAATTGCAAACGGCTGTCGATGGAATTGATTATGAGAATATCAAAAATGATCTTAAAGATCATAAAGTAAAAAAATTTTATTTTTGAAATCTAATTTTTTGAAATTTTAAAATTTTATTTTTATAGGAATTTTTCAGTGATGGGCCAATGCAAAAGAAGCAGTTGGAGCATATATTGGCGATCGCTCATGTCATTATGCCTACATTGACTGCCGAAGAACAAAGTTATCTCCAAACAACGTTAGAATCACTCCAAAAGGTAAGGATTTAATAAGAAATTGCTGTTATAAAATGAAATTTAAATCGATTTCGGGTTTTTAGCAACTTGAAGATGTTTTATCTCAAGCGGGGAAAGAAGAAACGAAAATGGCGGTAAATTCAAAATCATGGGACGAATTGATAAAGAATATAAACGAATTGAGGGATAAACTCGGTGTTTACGACGGACAAGATAAAACGGTCAATTGCATCGAAGATGTTGCAGAAAACCTTAAAAAAGCCGAAAATCAATCGGAAAATTTCAAAGTAAAATAATTTTAAAATTTGATTTTTATTTAAATTAAAAAATAATTAAATTTATTCAGAAACATCAAAAAGCTTTGGACGATTTAAAAATATGCGCACGTCCCATAGAAAATAGCGCCGATTTCCAAAGTCGGACTTTCATCAACAAACAATTGGAATCGCTGCACCAAAAATGGCGAGACATTTGCCATCGAACCGAAGTTCGAACGACGAATCTTCGAGATTTACTCGTTAAATGGGAGAAATTCGAATCGATCGCGCGTGATATTGATAAGGAAATAACATCGAAAGAGGAAAAAGTTAAAACACTCGCTAAATCGACCTTCAGCAAGTCACAATTGACCGCATTGCAACAAGAGTTAAAAGTAAGAATAAATGTTTTTCTTTTTTTATATTTTAAGATTCATTTGTATTTTTAAGGTATTGGAAAATGAAGTTAATTTAATCCAAAATAAAATTTCAACTCTTCATTTAACATCGTCGAGTTTATTGGTGTCAACAAACATCCTATCGGAAGTGGCACAAAAACGAATAAAAGATGGCGTTAATAACTTGACAAACAGATATTCAGAGTGAGTAAAATTTAAATGATTTTTTTTAAATTTTTAAATGTTAAAAGTATTCGGATGTTCGTGGGCGAAAACCTTGGGTCTGTCTGGACTCCTGGTTCGGTTGAATCCATTTTGGGAAAGGGTTAAAATGGTTGTTGGCACGTGGTGGTAAACTAATAAGCCACTCCCAATCTTAGAAAAAACGTGTCATCATGAACATTTTTAGAACCGATTCATTGTGTTTGCATACGACAGTTTGCGAGGTGAGCATTAAAATATTTAAAAAAAAAAATTAAAAATTAAAAACTAAAAAAATTTCAATTTGTAAATATTTAATTTAAATTTTCGAGATTTAATATAGTAAATTTTGAAATGATTATTTAAGACTTTTATAATGAGTAAAAGGCGGGTTTTGAAATGTATCCAAAAATAAACGAGCTGAAAATAGAAAAGAAATTTTTAGCAACTTCTTAGTCATTTTGTTTTGCAGTTTGTGCGAGTCGATTCGTCAGAAACTCGCTTGGATTCAAGACGAAATATCCAACTTGGAAAATCTCGAATCCGAAGTTTCGACACTTAAAAAATCTTTAGAAAATATTAAAACCGATTTAAGCGTCATGGATCTCTACGACCCTGATCCTGAAACAGTCGAACGAACATTGCAGGTTAGTTACACTCGAATTTGGTTTTTTTTTAAAAAATAAAAATTAATTTTTATTTTTATAGCAAATGAAGGAACACGTATTGGATTTAACTCAACAAGTTAGTTCATTGAGCGAAAGCACTCGAAGTCGGTACGCATCGGTGGGTCAAAGTGTCCCATCCGATACGTCGACGGCTTTATCCAGCTTAGAAATGAGTGCGGAAAGTGTAGCTGCATTGGCACACGATAAATCGCAGGAATTTAAACGTGCTCGGACGACCAGATACGACTACGTCAATGATGTTGAGTTCGTTCAGACTTGGTTGCAGCAAGCCGAGGTTGCTCTTAATGATAAATCTTTCGTGCTCGATACACTCGTGCAAATTGTCGAAGTAAAATTGGATTAAAATTTTATTTTATTTTATTTAAAATAATTTTCTTTTAGAAATTGAATGGTCAAATCGATTCGGTGGCCGATCGACTCGCGCGACTCAATGCGAATGGTGAGATTTTATGCGAAAGATCGCAAAACGAAGTCGATCGTGACCTGGTGCGGAATACGTTGACGACTTTGAATGATCAAATGGTGCGAGTTCGAGAACTTTTAGATGATAGGCGAGCTCAAGTGAGTGAATGAAAAGTTGGCAAATTTGTTAAGTTTTTATTTTTAAATTGCGGTTTATTTTTAGGTGAGCGAAGCGCAAGAAGCTCGACACAAATTCATTCATTTGATAACTATTTTGGATACATGGTTGGAAAAAACACGCAATTTCTTAGCCACTGACCTCGTTTTTGTCACTTTGAACGACACGAAACGACATTTAACTGATTATCAAGTAAATTAAATAGGAATTAATTTTTTTTTATTTTAATAATTTTATTGAATTTTAGTTGGTGCTCAAAGAGTTTCCACAAATGCATCGAAATTTGATTGAAATGGATAGAGAGTTGAAGAAAATCGAACGAATTTGCAACGTCGGGCAATTGGCTGAGCAATTGAGTACGAGGGAAGCGGATAAATCGACGGTGGAGAAACGAATCGAGGAACAAGTGGCCATGTTGCAGGAAATGATCGAGGAGTGGGAACAATGCGAGAAAAAATTTGACGAAGTCAATATTTGGTTGGAAAAAGCGAAAAACGATGTTAAATCAGTTACTAATAAAAAGAAAGCGCTCAAAGAACAACTCGAATTTCGCGAAGTATAAATAAAAATTTTTAAAGTTAAATTTTTAAAAATTAAAATAATTTTTTTTGTAGAAACTTTTGGCCGATTTGACGATTCAGCGAGCGAAATTGATGATGTCTATCGAGAAATTACTCGTCCATCTTAGAAACACTTCGACTGTTGACAATGAAATGGTCGTGAAAAGCGAATCTCTTCATCACCAATTGGAATCTCTACAAACGACTGTCGGCGAAGAGAACAGAACTCTCGAACAAAGTGTCGCTCAAATCGATCAATATCAACAGGTTTTTTTTTTTAAACAAAATTTTTATTATTAAAATTAATATTTTAAATTATAATCTTTTAAGGAAATTTTAAGACTTAAAAGTCAAGTGACTCAAGCCGAACATCAACTTCGGGTCGTTTCAAGCCCGACTTTCAGTCCTCGTGATAGGAAAAAACAAATGATGGAGCAAACGGTAAGAAATTTTTAAAAAATCGATTGTAATGAATTTTCATTGTTGATTTTCTGACGTGGTCTCTTTAAGTTTTAATTTTAATTTTTTTTTTCAATTGAAAATTTTATTTTATTTTTTTTTAAAGAAGAAGAAATTGTTATTGTTGTTGTTAAATGTTTTTATGTGTGATATCGACGTATAGGCCTGTCGTCAGAAAATGAAACAAATTGAGGAAAAAGTAGCCGCTGTTAGCGAAAGGATCAGAGTGGTCAGCCAACGTGGGACCCCGGACCCCGACGGCTCGTCATTTTCATCCTAAAAAAAATTTAAAAAAAAAAACAAAAAAAAATATAAAAAGAAAATATAAAAATATCGAGTTTGCGCCCCCCTCAACCCCGAGAGATGAGGGGGGCAATTTGCGAATCCAAAGAATGCTGACGAGTGAAACTGTTCGATTCAGGAGTCCATCACACGATTGAAGACGCAAATCGACGATCTCGAGGACTGCGTTGACCGCACCGAGCAACGGGGCCTTTTGTCCGTCACTGCCGATCGACCGAGTCCAGACACCGATCCCGAATTGGAATTTTTATCGTCGAAGCCGATCCAAGTTCGTTCCTCATTTCTCGGATTCAAGCCCATTTCCAGCGGATCCGACGATGAAGATTCGTCTTTGCGACCGTCGTATTTGGACGTCATGTCGGGAAGAATCAGTCCCTCTCTCGGGGGCCCCGAACGGGGCACGTTGGGCCCGATTCGACACGACGAGAATGGCAAAAGAAGCGGCAATGGTGGGGGCAAACCGCCTCCCGCGCCTAGGCATCGCGGTCTGGCACCCAAAACGATGTTGAGCATCGCCGGGACATACACGCCGACGTATGCCGATGTCGTGAGCGGGCGATCCCGAAGCGCGAGTCCGAACCCCGCGGCTCGCAATCAACAATTCGACCCCGAACGACTGCGAACTGCTTTGATGGAGACGAAGAAGAAAAGTAAAATAATGATGCAAAGCGATACGACGGGTCTGCGGCCGGTCGTGCCACTCATACGCACCAGTTCGTACGAGTCCGGAGACGAATCGTCGGACGATTCGAAGCAAACTTATGCCGAAGTTCTTATCTCGACCATGGGATTGCGCCCGGCGAGTTCAATCATGGGACGATCGATGCACCGCGCGCTCACTCCTGAACCGTACTCGGGTCGGATGGCATCGCCGTTGCCGGAGATCAGTCGCCGACAGCGGCGATCGGTATCGCCGAGTCCGAGACAGGCTAAACTGAGACCGAGCGCCCATTCGGCGTTTCGGATCGTGCGAAGAAAAGGCCGCGACGAACTGGACTCGTCGAGCGACTCTGAGTTGGGTGCGAAGAGGAAAGGAGAAGGTGCGATGGCGAAAAGTAAAAAAAAAGAAAAAAGTCGAGCGAAAAAGATGACGCTCGAAGACGAGGAAATTTCGTCGGCCAAGGTCAGAGACGAAAGTTTTGCGATGCATTTGTGCATGATGGACTGAAAAACTAATCCAATACCGATTTCATCGTCAAATCATTCACATTTTTCATACATAATTTACATTTAATATTTGTTATTAATCTTTTGTCATTATTTACCGCATGTTATTATGTGTTTTGTAATTTTTTTAAATTTGTTTTTTAAATGTTAGGAATTTATTTTCTAATTATTTTTTAAATTTTTAGGATCGATTTGAAGACGATGTAAAGAATTTACAATCGTCAGCTGATTCTATCGGTGCTCAAATTGAATGCGAAGGAAGTTCAATTGAACAGATTCAAGTAAGTAAAAATAATTTTTTTATTAGTTTAAAAATTATATTTTTATTTGAATAATTAAAGATTGACTTAAAACGAATTAAAACTGAAAGTGAAGATTTGGAAAAGAAAGGAAAAGTTTTAATGTTGAGATACCCGGAATTGAATTCAACCGTAAATGAATTACGGTTAATGCAAACGAAGTTGCAATTATATTCTCATCGTGGTGAATTGAAATTAAATAACTCGAAGGTACATTTTATATGGAGGGTATTTTTAGAATATTTAACAATTTTGGGTTTGATTTTTATTTTTAAAGTCCAATCAAGTGGTAACGGCTGGTACTGAATTGGCGATACAGAGGGTTAACCCGCCTGCTTTGTTATCTGCTCCTTTGGGTGATGGGTCGACACAAATCGAGGTCATGTCTGACGGATCTCGCATCTACAGAATAGAACAAACATCGCAAACTCAAGTTCACGGGGTCCATCTGACTACCCACCACGATAAACGCACTGTTGTATCACGATCAATGTCGCCGCGATTGGAAATAGGTGCTGTAGTTGCCGAAGAGGTGCCAGAGGAATCGCGAGCAATGTCATCCGAAAGATTTGTGCGCGAAGAGACATCGGCACCAGAAGAGGAGACGATAGTAGAGGAAGTTGATGGTGTGCGTAGAGTGACTGTGAGGAGAGTTCAGAGAACTGTAAGACAACACGTGGTTCGGCAACGAGTGCAAGTACAGCGTACTCAGCGCAGAATAGTCATCATTGATGGCCGCGAGGTTGAAATGGACGAACCTGATGGTACTCCTGGACTTGAAATATCGGAAATGGGCGGTGGCAATTCGTTTCATCTGGGATTTGCCCACACCATTGCTGGAAGGAGTCCATCGCCAACAGTTCAGTTCCCACATACGCCAACACCTGGTTCGCCGAGTCAGCAAAGAGCAACATTTTTCCCAGTGGAAGAAAGCATTGCAAAAGGAGAAAAAGGAATGGAGAAACCAGGAAAGGAAAAGAAAAGTAAAGTTGTGGTAGGAGAAATGGACATTTTGACCAAACACATTTCGAAGAGTGACACAAAGATGTTGTCACAGGACCCAACAGTAACGACAATAGTTAAATTAGAGGGAAAACATGTACCAGATGAGAAACGAGACACAGAAAGGGAAGGAAGTGTGGACGATGAGTTTTTTGATGCGGTAACAAGTAAACCAAAAACAGATAAAAAGGGTAAAGGTAAAAAGCAGAAACAGAGACAGATTAGTGGTGAAACAAAGACTGATGGCAACAAAGTCAATGAGGAATTATTAAAAATGGAATTGGGAGCTATAAAGAAGGAGACGAAGGAAAACAAGGAGGAAGTGGACAGAGGTGAGAAAGAAAAAATTAAGCGAAAGGAGAAGAAAAAGTCACTCAAAGTTGAGCACGCAGAAGCACGACATGTTGAAATTTTGAAGTCAGAAATAGCAGTTCATGAGCCAGAAAAAAGCTCTCGAAAGGGTAAGAAAGATCAGGACAAAAGGCAGAAGTCCACCAAAGATGAATTACTGGAAGATAGTAAAAATGGACAAGCAATAGAAAAAGGTGACAAATTAAAAGTGACAGGGGAGAAAGAAAAGGCAGAAAAGCAAAGGGCAATTGAAACGAAAACTAGTGAAAAGAAAAGAGTAGAAGAAGCAAAAGTTAAGCACGAAAAAGCAAAAACCAAGAAGGCAGTTCAAAACAAAGTGGAAGAAGAGAAAAGATTTATGGAAGACAAGCAATTGGCTGAACAGAAAAGATTAGCTGAGGAGAAGAGATTAGTAGACAATAAAGATGAACATGAGAAAAAGAAAGTTGAAGGTGAGAAAAGCTTAGCTGCAGAAAAACGAATTACAGGTGAGAAACGAATTGCAGAGGAAATGAAAACTGTAGAAGAGCTGGCTAAAAAAAAATCTGAGAAAGAAAAGAAAAAAGCAGAAGACAAGAGAGTAGATGAGCAAAAGAAGTTTGCACAAGAAAAAATAATTGTTAAGGAAAAGCATGAAGCTGAAGAAAAGCAATTAGCAAAAAAGAAAGATCTTGCAGAAGAAAAGAAGGAAACAAAGGAAAACAAGTTAGTGGAAGATAAAAGATTAGCAGATGAAAAGAGAATTACAGAAGATAA
This sequence comes from Henia vesuviana, assembly GCA_034696185.1. Lineage (NCBI taxonomy): Eukaryota > Metazoa > Arthropoda > Chilopoda > Geophilomorpha > Dignathodontidae > Henia > Henia vesuviana. The sequence continues at coordinate 995 of JAQFZU010001477.1, read as the reverse complement.
AAGATTGGTTGAAGATAAGAAAAAGGCAGAAGAAAAGAGAGCTGCAGAAGACAAAAAATTGGCAGATAAGAAAAAGCTAGCAGAAGAAAAAAAAATTGCAGAAGACAAAAAACTAGTTGAGAAGAATAAAAAGGCAGAAGAGAAAAGATTAGTAGAAGAAATGAGAAAAGCTGAAGAGCAGAGAATAGCACAAGAAAAGACAATAGCAGAAGAGAAAAGATTGGCTGAAGAAAACAGATTGGCAGAAGAGAAAAGACTAACAGAGGAGAATAAAAAGGCAGATGAAAAGATAGTTCAAGAAAAAAGAATAGTAGAAGAGAAGAAAAGGGCAGAAGAGAAAAGACTAGCTGAAGAGAAGAAAAAGGCAGAAGAGAAAAGATTGGCAGACGAAAAGAGGATTGCAGAAGAGAAGAGACTTGCTGAAGAGAAGAAAAAGGCAGATGAGAAGAAGTTAGCAGAAGAGAAAAGAGTAGCAGAAGAAAATAAAAAGACAGAAGAGAAAAGATTGGCTGAAGAAAAGAGAATTGCAGAAGAGAAAAAACTAGCTGAAGAGAAGAAAAAGGCAGAAGAAAAGAAAATAGCAGAAGAAAAGAAATTGACAGAAGAGAAGAGATTAGCAGAAGAAAAGAAATTGGCAGAAGAGAAAAGACTAGCTGAAGAGAAGAAAAAGGCAGAAGAAAAGAAAATAGCTAAAGAAAAGAAATTGGCAGAAGAGAAGAGATTAGCAGAAGAAAAGAAATTGGCAGAAGAGAAAAGACTAGCTGAAGAGAAGAAAATAGCAGAAACAAAGAGATTGGCAGAAGAGAAAAGACTAGCTGAAGAGAAGAAAAAGGTAGAAGAAAAGAAATTAGCAGAAGAGAAAAGACTAGCTGAAGAGAAGAAAAAGGCAGAAGAGAAAAGATTGGCAGATGAAAAGAGGATTGCAGAAGAGAAAAGACTAGCTGAAGAGAAGAAAAAGGTAGAAGAGAAAAGACTAGCTGAAGAGAAGAAAAAGG
>JAQFZU010001476.1:0-13259 GCA_034696185.1 Henia vesuviana | reverse complement strand
ACATCAACCATCGAATTAAATTACCTAGTTATTATTTTTATACTTACCTTTGTTGTGTATAATTACAAACATAATTTTGACTGCACTCTGCCAAATAATTCCACTGCAATTAGACAATTCAAAGCAGAAGACGACGATTTCAGGAGTACCCTCTGCCGGCGATTACGACATCGCTTCCCGCACCAACGTCGACCATCCCTGCGATGGACAAAACACAAGTAGCCCTCATCGCGCTGACCATGATCGCTTTACAGAAGGCACCTCGGCCCACCTCAACGCGCCAAACGACTTCCCAAGAGCACCGCCCAAGTATGGACGCCCGAAATTGTCGCGATTTTCCATGCTTGCGAATGACGGATCGTACGCACTTCGCCTTGGCCACGGCTTCCGATCGTGGGCAAAGTGTTTACCGGTGGCTGAGGACTGCTGTCCGAGGACCCGTGGATATCCGTTTATGGTTATGACTCCTCAGCGTCCACCGCGACGTTCACGATCCCGAGGAACAACAGAACTCTGCCCAGAGTCAGGTGCACCGGCCTTCTTGCTTCCAGAGGTGTGGCTACACCTCCGCGAATATATTAGCGAGCGGCCACCGCCCCACGCTCGTTTCTTAGTAAACGAGAGTGAAGACCTTTTCGACGTCCGGAGCCGCCTACCCAAGGACGATCCAGCGGAAAGTGTTCGAGTCGGGTCGAATTCACCACTGCCGCCGCCTCTGCGTCATTAGGGAGACGTTGAAAATGGAAAGAAATCGCGACTTTATTGTCGCTAGGAAGGGGACGGGGACGTGTCATGATCTCAATTTAATATTTTACATTAATTGGGGTCACGATAACCTTGCGACCTCATCGTCGCACACATGTGGCGGATGTTGACTGCCCTGACCTCGGACTCACACGTCACCCTACCAGGTGGACAAAGGGACGGTGAGGCATCACCTTGAGGGGGAAGTTGCAGAGCAACAACCCGGCTTTGTTCGTGGTTTTTGGGGGCAAACACATGGCGACTTGTCGTTGCCGGATTACTCCAGTCCTCTCCACCAGGACCCCGAGGGCATTTAAGGCACCTCGGCAGGAAGTGGAGACACAGAAATCATACCCCAGACAACCAAACAAAAGAATCCAGAAGCCTAACGAGAACCTCATCAAGTCAAACCATGCTAACACAGAGTATTGGAGTGACCGAGGTCATAGGCAGTCAAATTCAACAGTTGTTCGGCCAACAGGTCGAGTAAGATACACGTTAAATCGCCGAAGAAGACTGCACCGATCTCAATGGACGAACCAGCACCGGCGCGTGCCTCGTCAAGGAGCCACAACGGACCACGATCCAGCATCGCGCGGACACCCGCGGCCTAACGTAGAACAATGGAAGATTTGTAAGCATTCCTTTTGTAAGAGCTCACGCTCCAATTTGATTACTTGGAATTAAACGTTGATCCATTTATATTAAACTGCTCATTTCTATTTATTGACTATTATTCTCGCTGTAACTTAAGTACCCGTTAACGTAGAGTAGTATATCGATGATAGAGTTAGTTTAGAAAGGGTAAGAAAAACTGGAGCACGACAGAGTATGCTGCATCTCCTAACAAATGGCTGTCATCTGGAAATTGTTTGTTGTTTAAACAAAATTCTGCAAGCCCTGAATTGATGAATACTTTCGCGTCATGCACTGAGCCAGGATAGCCAATAAACACATGTGTGAAACGGCACTTGTGATCACAAACACCTTGCATTATCATCCATGGATCACCCTTTCTATTGACATATGTCGCTGAATTTTCTGACGGAGGTAAAATTTTAATGTGAGTGCCATCCACAGCACCAAGAACTTGTGGAAACTTGGTTTTTGCCTAAAACATAAATTAGATATTAAAATCACTTCCTAAACATTATTTAAAGAATTACCATTAATTTCACAATAATTTTTTCTGCTTGTAATTGATCAGGCCACTGAATGACACGAGGTGAAAAGCGAACAAGAAAACCACTAATGCGTCGTAATGTATAAAACACAGTAGCTTTGGAAACTCTAAACCTATCAGCAATTGACCTACATAAAAGTAATTAATTAACAATGTGACTAAATAATTTTTAATTGGTTAATATACCTATAACTTTTTTTGATTGGCAAGAGTCCATAAAACCATTAAAACCTGGTTCGTAATTTCCAATTGCGGTCGGCCAATTTCATTGGCATTCAAGTATTTTTTAATGCAACTATTAGGCAGCTTACTGTAGATCTGTACATTCGAAAATGATTCTTGAAGTCTTCAATGCCATAGTTTTCAACAACGAGTTGTACATATTTTTCAATTTTGGGATTTCTTTTGCCTTTCTTTTTTTTCTCTAATATACTAATCATCATGTCTTCTATTAAAGTGTCGTGTATGATTTCAAACATTTGCTGTGCACCAGCAACAAGTATAGCAAGCTCATTTACATCTGAGCAGGCTATTTTTTGGAACTCGTAGCACTGATTTAAAAATTTTAATTGTAATTTAATTTTAATTTTAATTTTAATTTTTATAATGTTTATAATTTTCAAAAACATCAAAATTAATTGTAGTATTTTTTTAAATTTGGTTTTATGAATAAAATTTTATTTTTTTTTGTTGATTTTTATTTATTATTTCAAATACAGTTTTTACAATTTTAAATTACAATTTTTAAATAGTTTACTTCACCGCCCGCCAGAGTCTGACACTCGAATCACACTCGTCGTTTAAACATACTATGGCATTAATCACATGACTGCGTAGCTCATGCACAGGGCTAGGAGCACGAAGAGAAGTACTTTTTGAACGCAGCCATTGAACGCACTGTGTCACATGCCCCAGAAGTTTTGAACGACCAGTGCTAAGAGTGCATGGCCCAGGGCATATTTTGAACGCAACCAATGGCGACGAGTGTCGTCACACCGTCAAATGACGTGTATGATGTCTCGAAATGACATCAGGCGCGTCATTTGCCCCGTAAAATGACGTGGATGACGTCATAAAATGACGTCAACGCGTCACATGATGCGTATGACGCGTTGATCGCGTCATGTGACGCGTGGTCACGTGCTTTGTTTTTTATTTTGCCCGATGCTCAAGTCTCCCAATGCTAATCTCCTTCCTAAATCGAAAAGGGGAGTCCTGTCCAAAATGGCACTGGGGCGCTAAAGTAAACATGTTCGCGACGGTCAATGATGATTGACGACAACATTGTCGCAGTATTATTGTCGACCGCGACTATCTTATTGATTAATGTACCATTCCTCGTTAAATCCAATTCATATGACATTCATGGCATCGCACATTTACTTTTCGATTCTGGCGTGCATTGTAAAGACCCCTCGTTGGTGTCTGTCTTTGAGCCAAATGTACTCCATTTGGCTCAAAGACAGACACCAACGAGAGTAACAATTGTAACAGAGAAAACACAGGCAATCAAGTGCGCAATCAAGTAAACAACTGACCATGAGCAACTGACCGAATGATCCAAGAAGGCCGCCACGAGTTTGTTTAGGTTGTAGCCTAGAAACTACAAATCATAATTCCATGTGCAGCCACTGACGTCACATTTGTGCAAAAGCAGATAATGGCAGTATGCTGCGCGGAAGAACACACAATCAATATCTGCTTCTGTTGTAGTCTAGCCCAGTATATCGATATCAACATTCAGTACTGACTATCGATATCAATACTGCACTGATATATCGATATCTGCACTTACAACTGTATCGATTAAATTGCAATTTTTGTTATTCATTGTATAAAAAAAATTGAAAAACAAAAAGCAATTTTTATTTTTTGTTTTTGGACATAAAATAAAAACGAAAAACCAACACTGATTTCCATTTTTTATTTTTTCCATACAGAAAAAGAAAAGTCAAAAGAGATTTCCGTTTTTTGTTTTATGACAAAAGACTAAAAACCAAAAGCATTTTTAGTTTTTCATTTTAACTAAAAGAAACGAAAAACAGAAAACCAGAAATGATTTTCGTTTTTCAGTTTATGTAAAAAACGAAAAACGAAAAACCAAAACTAAGTTTTGATTTTTCTTTTATGACATAAACAAAATTAAAATAAAAAAAATTTGTTAAATTTTTTTATTTTTTTATTGCTTGTTTTTCCGATGTTGGTTTTTATTTTTCCACAAAAAAAAAACGAAAAAAATAAGTGATTTTTATTTTTTAATAAAAAAAATAAAATGAACATTGGTTGGCCACTTCATGCACGGATTATAAATAAATCATATAAATCTACTGATATTACTTACTCAGCGATTAGCCCTCTGAGATTAAATTTAATTCAAATTTAATAACAGATGTCTTCGTTAATTGTGTATCCAATAACAACAATGCGGTTGCTATAATATCTTGATTTTGGCCTTTTTTTCTTTCTTTTTCATCTACTTTTCGGCAAATAAGTTGATAATGACCCCCTTTCTTGAATCACTTGTGATCTCTTCCATATTTTCATTAATGATTGTTTGTGGACATCAAACGACTGATTGTAATATAGGCACAAGTTCATCTTAGTTACAGAGGGCTAGACTGCTGACATTGAAGCGAAATTTCGCTGTTTTCTTAAACAATAAATATGAATATTAACGTTTCACCAAGCTCAAGTACATATAACTTTTGCTAATTAATATTTCATATTTATTTCTTTTTATCTTTTAGCTTCCACAAATGAGATCGCAAAATGTGTACACAATTCTCCTAAAAATGAAAGAAAAGTCGAAATTCGACTCGCAGCAACAACAAAAGGTAGGATATAATTTTAATATAATTTGCATTTATTTGTATTTACTTTATTTTGAAAGATTTTCATGGTGGTCATCTGGAAGGTCAAACCCCTTTGAAATCAATACTGAAAGAAGTCTGTTCGTCGCGATTGGACAGCAGTAAAAATGTCAGCCCGAAACAGTCATTAACTCCTTTACGTACAAAATCGAGCCCACCATCGTGTAATGATCCCATGGGCGAACAAATGGTTCCAACTAAAGACAGTTCCAAAATAATGAGAATAACTAAATTCACTATGAAAAAAAGCAAAGCGAGACGCGCTTATTCGGCCGTTGAATCGTTCGAATTGAAAAATCGATTGCGTGGAGGTGCTACAATTGTAGCAAAACTTCCATACTCGCGGTGCCTGGATGGTAGCAAACGACGACTACATTCTCGAAAACAAGAATCAACAACGAGATGCTCGAGCGATGTCGTATCAATGTCAAGTATGACATCGACGCCTAGGCCTCAACTTTTTAGTTTAGGTAGCACCCAAGTCCGAAGGACCAGTAGCAGTGGACCGAGTAGTAGCGAGAAAGGCTGTTGCTCACACCAAATACGAGTTCGCAAAAGAGAAGCTAGGACTGATTCCAATACAGGTTCCGATGCAGAAATGTTAGTCTCGGCTCCCAGATGCCGATGTGCAGACAAGAATTCAGTCACTATTCCGCAGTTGGGTTTTTCTCCAAACTCTACTTCGGGAGTAATGAGCACCAAACCACCAACCTCGGTACGGATTACTTCCCAACCAAACCGAGCATTATCTATTGAAGATGCCATTATACAACTGGCTAAAAGATCAATTTCTCCGCCTTCGGATTTATCAGGCTCTTCTTCCAGCTCGTCAAAAGGAAAGAAACTCGTTCATCGAACAGTATCGGCAAACAGAATAACCGATGAACTGCGAGCAAAATTAGGTTTGACTCCTCCCAGAAAAAAAAATTACTGTAAATCTGTTGCAGGTAATGGTGGTGGTCACATTGTAACCTCGTATAAAACTTCTTACGAAAGGCTAATGAATGGACACGCCATAGGAACACAGACATTAACTTTGCCGCGATGTTATTCCGATAGTCATATCGATATAATGGTAAAAAACAAGTTACGATGCAGCAGATGTAATCATCACTGTGGGATTGAGCAGGGAAGTTTTACTTGCGATACGTGTATTGAGGTCCACAAAGTGAAAAATGCATTTGTTCTCGAGATATTTGCAGATCGGGCGGCGAGCACTGAATCCAAGCGTGATCGTACCACGTGTTATGGAGTAAGAGTCGGTGCTGGACTCTTACCTGTAGTTGTAATGTTTATTTCGCTCATAATTTGTTCAGTTATCTTACTTTCGGATTCGGTCATGTCAAATGTTTGTGGGACATATTGCACCAATTCTCCTATGGGAAGTCATAATTCGCCCAGGGGTTCGCTATGGAGTTGGTTCGAATCTTGATTGACTTGTCGCTATGCAATTTTTGCGAATATAAAATTTTTTTTTAAGTTAAATTATTTTTTTTGTGAAAATAATTTGTTATTTTTATGTTCCATTATAGAATACGGGGGTCCAAAAATTCAAAAAAATTTCTTTATAACTCAAATAGTTCTCAATAAAATGATAGCTTTTTTTTTCAAATGTCATTCACTTTCTTTATTTTGTGTTTTTTTTGTATTCGTAATTTTGTTTTAGAAATCATTATAATTTTAATTCATGGTAAATAAATCTAGTACACATGTTTTTTAAATTTTGTTTAATTTTAAATAATTTTAAGTCATTAATATTTAATGCTGTAAACAATTTTAGTTTAAATATTGTCGCTTACTGAATTCTGAGCCAATCCCAATTGCAGCTTCAGCTTCGCAACAAACAATAAATAAAAAACAAACAAAAAACCCAACAACTATGCACAATCAACCGAACAAGAGAATACAACACAACATAAGAAAGCTTAGAGTGCTGCGACTAGCAGCCGCAACATATTTAATTCTAGATTAATATTGTCTAGTCTCTATAACATGAGGATAATTTTTATCTTAAACTAAATGAGTAGACATAAAATAAATTTTTTACTAGAAGAAGATCATCTTCATTTTACCAGCTTTGACAGCGACATGTCCGATCACTCAATTGACTTCATCGATCATGTAAGTATAGAATTAGCGAATTATGAGAGAATTATTGCTGTTTTTTGCTTACTGAGTGATCCATGATCACTTGACGGGCAGAGAACAATGTTTTGACTCTCGAAATGTGTGAGTGGTTACGCTTGCACTTTCCATCGTCAAAAACTTTGTTCAATTATATCAGAAATTCTCTTGGCTGGTGATGCACAGGCACAGAAAATTTACTAGCATCGCATTCGTGGGTATTTTCGTAAATTGTATTTGATAAAAGGAGCAAAGAATATAGTCTAAGATTCAGTGAAGAGATTTTGTGACGTCAAAACAATGGATCCAGTTCTGTACACCAGAGATTGAGTCTCTGGGGTGGTTTTTGCATTCTTTCACCACGAAGGGGAGCTCCTTGCGTGTAATCATCACCTGTTGAGTCAATTAGTTTGTCAGGTGAATTGATAGACTGTGTTTGACTACAGCCCGATGAATAGTCGGATTCATTAAGTGGCAACAAATCTGTTTTGATTATTATCTGTGGGCAGAGTGGTAGGCGGCTACTCAGCTGAAGACAAATCTGTGTGGTAATGTCGTAATTGTGTAACGGTCACAGTTTTTTTGCCGGTTAGGGTAATAAGTTTTGCTATTACGTAAACTCATTATCCTTAACTTCGACAATGGAATAAGAACTTTTGTAATGATCTTCAAGAGATGAGCAGCAGTTTATACCTGCTTTCGAAAGTGGATAAGTTTTTAATAGAACTTAACCCGTTTACGTTAAATGATTCGTCACAACAGTGTTGGTTGTAATAGGTCTATTCTTTTGACCAGCATTTGGACACTGTCATATGGTTTTTCTGGATCAAACAGTGCATCTAATGACACTTGTCAATTATTCCAGAGTGAAAGTAATTCTTTTACGAATGTTATCATTGTCGGTGTATAACCGTAAATATTAAAAAGAGTGGTTTTTAAAGCAAAATTAATTTCACCCAGTTTCATGTCTCAAATTGTATGCTTGAAAGTGCAAATTTGATGCATGATCTTAATATTGCGATTTATCTTTTTCGTATAATTTGTTTGAGAACAGTAAAGAGTCGTTCTGAGGGGAGTGACTCCAGCATCTGCACATAATTTTCCATATAGTTCGGAGACAAATTGTTTACTTAAGTCACTAACATTGAACATAGGTGCCCCAAATGAATTGAAAAATTGTTTTACTATAGGCAAGATGGATTCCATTTTAGCTGATCGTAATGCTGCATATGCATAGTCTATAATAAGGAGGATGATCCTATTGCGATTTTTTGTCATAGGATTGGGGCTCTTTAAACCAGTTCCAATACGCTCAAACCGACCTATTTTTGGCAATGCAGAGGACAGAAGTCCTGCTGGTTTGCAATGAATAGGTCTACACCATTGACATCTATCACATTGCTAATGTAATTGGTGACTTAAGGTAGTCATCTTTGGTCAATAGTAGACCCTCTTCAATCATTCTAAAGTCACTTCCACACCTCTATGTCCTGACGATGGATGGTCATTAAGTTGATGAAGACTGTTTTCATAAAGTCAAAGGGACTACTATCTATAGTGAGGCATTATTGTCATGAGAATCGATAAACCAATTGGATTGGTATGGTGCATATTTTAATAATACACCATCACCACTGATCAGAAAATCTGGCAAATTATTCACATAGTTTGGATGTAATTGCACGATGTCGACAGATATCGCATCATCTGCTTGCAACCAGTCAGTTATCTTAACCAGATTCGTATCTTTCAGTTGTTCTGCACAAATGGTTTCCGTATACAAAGCGGATGTGGAATTGTTCTCTGGCTATATTGCGAATGCTCTAACCAATGCTATACCTTTTCTGCATTCATCTCTGGCGGGTCTGAGTTATCTTTTCCCCTGTTTTGCGAAAGACAATCAGCCACTTGATTTTTTGTTCCTTAACCGGTATACAATCGTAAAGTTTTCTTGTTGAAGAAACATTGCTTACCTGGCAAGACAACCAGTCAGATTTTTGGATAACATAAGCCATTTTAATGCCATATGGACTGTTTCAACAATATAGGTAAGTATTCCACATATTCTTGGAATTTTTAACAGCCCAAACAACTGCTAAACATTTCAGTTCGGATGCTCTGTAGCGAGCTTTGGCTCCATGCAGCATTCTACTTACATAAGCCACTGGATGAGCTGTTGTTTCGTCTGTTAACTGCTGCATAATCACTGCTCCCAGACCACCAGCACTTGCATCAGTGTGAATGATAAAAGGAAGGTCATAATTGGGCAATGGGAATACGATCTGTTGCGACAGTTGTTGCTTTAAGCTCTCAAATGCCTTATCATAGTCTTCAGTCCATTTCTATGGGGCATCTTTCGTATTAATGTGAATAATGGCTCACAGTTTTTGTGAAAGTCTTGTATAAGTAAAGCATAATATCTGGCTAAACCGATAAATTGTTGTAGCGATTTAATGTTTTTTGGAACCAGAAACTCCTCTATTCCGTGAACTTTGGGATTTGGGATTTGGGCTATAGCATCAATAGAAAGTATGAGTTCAAGGAATTTAATTTTATCCGCGGTACCACCACTACCGGGATGATAATTCGTTATTTGAGAGATTTGTTTGCCATGTTTGGTCTTCCAATGGTGCTTCTGTCGGACAATACACCAAATTTTGCCTCTCAAGAATTGGCAATCTTCTTGAAAAAGAATTTGGTCAACCACCTGTTTTTCCGACCTTACCACCCACAATCGAATGGGGTAGCTGAAAGGGCGGTGCGATGGGTTAAGGACCGATTAGAGAAAATCTTGGGTGGAGATTTGTTGACGGGAATTTCAAGGATATTATTTTATCAACATTCTACACTGAGAGGTCGAGGAAAAGCAACTTCAGCAGAATCATTCCTAAACAGAAAACTCCACACTCATATTGATCTCTTGGTGAAAACAAGTTCCATCAAGATACCGGAAGAGGTTGTGACCTCACAGTCAAAGTTCAAGGTAGGAGATTCGGTATGGATGAGGAGTTTTTCACCAAAAGATGATACCTGGATATCTGCTGTAGTGGTGGAGCGCAGGGGTCAAGTGATTTATGTAGTGGAGACAATCGCATCCCAACAGCGCCATGTGCGGCATGTTAACCAACTGCGACAAGCCACAACGGAAAGCCTAAAAGAAAATGTAACCAGCAAATCGGACGAAATACTTGAACAAGAAAATTTATCGGACAATTCAGAACACCCTGTGATAGTTGCTACAGCACTCCAAGCCCCGGGTCCGTCAACAGTGTCAATAGCACATGGTCAGCTACTCCAACCAACTATTTCCACACTACCTTCCACACCATCTAAAATGGCAACCGCTAAAGCACAATTGCGAGCATTAATTCAAGCGATCACGCCTAAGCCAGTTGACGCAGTACAGCGACACCCTACAACTAGCTGAAACGGGCCCCGGTGAGGTAGAACACCCTATGCATGACCCACCACTGCAAATAGATTCCAGTTTTGAGCATGAAGAGGCATCGCCCACCAGTAAGCCACCCACCGAACAGGATTCTGAGCAACATGAGCAGCCAGCTCAATCAATTGGCAGTGGTACAACCAACACTTCAGAAACAACGAGACCCCAGCAGAACAAATGTCTCCTGTTGAGATATCAACAGTAGTGCATAATTGTTTCTAGCATGTTTGGGAGAAGTGAAGTGTTGCATAAGAAATGAATTGTAATAACAATTAAGCATATCACAATAATGAGATAGTTGTTTTTATTAAAAAGTGTAATTGTATTCCTTTTTTGAAAGAACATCAGAATAAACTAGTTTTTCGAGTCAAACAGACCTCAAAATTTGTGTCAACTTTGTATGTTCAAATGGAATGTTAGGGCTCAATCCCCACTTAACTCGGACATGTTAGAGTTTATTTAGAAGTATAGAGAATACTTCACAAACGGTTTTTCTGCGTCTCGCAACCATCCATCAAATCAATCATGTTCGTTCCTTCGATCTTTTTGTCATCTATCGACTACAACTTTCTTTTGTTGTTCCATTTCAATCCCGATCTGTTCAATAGTTCCGACAATGTGATTCCTTTCTTTTGCTAATGTTTGGGCAACATCTCCATTATGAGCTTCAAAGATAACTCGCCGTCGTCGCAGGTGATAACTAGCAAAATTGGAGATTGTGTTTTTAGATCTGTCGATACTGGTGGTGGTGATGGTAGAGCATTGCGATTGAGGAATTAGGATTTAAAGTTGACAATGAAACATCTTTAGTTTGGTATGTTAATGGCGGTAGTGGTAGATTTGGCGCACCCTTGTTTGTGTTCAGATTTGGCATCAGGGATGCTGGAATCACAAGCATTTTGTTTACCATTTCGGATCGATTTTCGGTTTTTGAGTCTGTCCAAGATGGTGCCGACTAGCAAAGGTAGTAACTTGTGGACAGATACCGATCAAACGTCGTCTCCTTTTACCGGTTCCACCGAAAGCGGCCAATCGTTTAATGAGTCTCTTGTGTTGCGCAAGCGCAGTTTTTTGCAAAGGAGTAAGCTTGACAATACACTGTAAATTTAAAAGCCTATTTTTTAGGCTTTTTATGTACCTAATACTCTAGCCTTTTTTTAGTCATTTGAGAAGGTCTAACATTGCTTGTTCCTAATATTTAACTTTAATTAAACAACTTTTAGTCCTTTTCTGGCATCTAAATTTGAATTAAGGCACAAAAAGACTATAATTAAGTGGTTTTTAGCTGATATTTAGACATTAGACATTTATTGAGTCTAATTGCCTAGTGTCTAAAACAAGTATTAGACATTATGTCTACTGTGTACCATTGAGCACATTGAGACAAATTTTGCTTTTGCCAATTCCTGATCGGTGCTGCACCTAATACCTAAGGAGCGCTCGTAATTGCTTTTAGTTTAATGTGCAAATGGACAGCAACGGGTTCGCTTAGCACATGTAATGCGGCATGACAAAAAGAATAGTAGAAATGACATGTTTACAATTTTATTTATAATTAAAACATGGTTATGCACAGAATTATGATTTTATTTTCTAACTTGAAGTCACATAAGAAATAAAGTTGATCACGAGTACATGATCGTGTATTTGTCCGAAAATATGCTCGTCTTGAGACTTTCTTCATCGGGAGTCGTGGTTTTCAAATCGATCGCCAGGTATCCAAAACGTTGATAAATACAATGGTCGACAAATACAAGATTGATGTATCTAAGTTGAAAAATGTTCCTCTACCGGTTGGTTTGGATTTGAAGAAACTTAAATATATAGATGACAGTCGATCATATCCGTATCGAGAGTTGGTTGGATCATTGCTGTTCATTGCCTCACGGACGAGGTTTGACATAATGCTGGCAGTGATTCAACTGGCACAGTTTTCAGTCACTGTGAATAAAGAAAATTGGGAATTATTAAAGGGGGTTGCATGTTACCTGTATCATACACGGTCGAAAGTGATAGAGCTGTCACGAATTCCGAATACGAATCTTCGGATGTTCTCCAATGCGTCTTACGCAACCTCATTGGACTCAAGGAAATCAATTAGTGGGTTTATTGGTTTTCTGGATAATGTTCCGATTACTTGGCGCACGGCTGTGCAGAAGTGTGTGACAAAATCGCCAATGGAGGCTGAGTACAGTCATGGAAAAAAAAAACTTCCCTTACCTCCTCAGCTGCAGGTGAAAAAATGAGTATTTTGCTTTTTGTTCACCAGATGGCACAAAACTCAATCTTTTTTTATGACGTCACTATGTTAAAACTGGATCTAATGTCAGATCTCAGTTTAATTTCACAACAATGGCCGCTCTCGTTCTTGTGATTTAGGAAACATGAGAATTTCGCTTTTTATATTCAACACAACAATATTTAATCAATAGAGAACAAATGAAATGAAATGGAATGAAATAAAATAAATAAACAGTAAGTAGAAAAAAATATATATAAAACAGTAACAAATTAATATCCTGTCCAACGCCCATTCACATTCATTAATTTTTGCAGTCGTGTAGGAATTGATTGAATAATTGCTGGCACAAGCAGCGGATTTAAAGCAAACTTTTGCCATATCTCCATAACTTGAGCCCAGAGCATGTCAGCATCATCAGCAAGATCCTAAAAGGTAAATATATTTTTAAAATGTTTTTTTTAATGATTTATTACTAAAATATTTTACTTTTGATTTCAGCTTGTGCTTTAAGTTTGCCCAAATATTTTCGATGGGATTTAAATCCGCACCTTTCGGTGGCCAATCAAGAATTTCTGCTGGCATGTTTGCTTCCAACCAATGCCTGGTGCGGATTGCCGTGTGTTGAGGGGCTTTGTCGTGCTGGAAAACCCA
>JAQFZU010001475.1:0-13263 GCA_034696185.1 Henia vesuviana | reverse complement strand
GGGATGATCGGGAACGTGACGATGATGTGTGTCGCGGCCCCTCATTAATAAAGGCCTAAGATACACAAATCATGCGTGCGTGTCCGTTCATTCCGAAACAGTGTCGTGCCTGCCTAACCGTTGCGCTGGGGTCCGTGCCCAGTCGACGGCGAAGCAGGGCGTCACAAACTAAATTAGAATCCGAATGAGTACATCCAGTCCAACATTTTAGAATTAGAATGGAACATTCAACCCTAGAAAAGGACTAACAAGTTATTCAACTAGCAATCCTTAAAATCTTGGCTGTCAACAGAAAAAGAATGTCACATTAAGAAACACACCAATATCCGAGGTAATCATGATTTGATTTTTATCATTATGCATTAAGAAGAGAATGTTATCTGTCAGGCATGCATGGAAAGTTTTGACTATGATTTAAGACTCATTAAGAACCAGAAAAAAAGCCACACGTTTGACCATTAAATTATTTTATAAAATGAGTTTTCTTTTAAATGCAATCACACATTGTGACCATTCACTTCGCCGCCGCTTGGATACGGATTCCAGGCAGCGGTGTTGCAAATGGGTCACTTGAATAATTCGGGTCGGACGCGTGATTGTTAGATTAGCGAGCCTTTATTGATAGGCCGCAACCCACAATCACCATCACGCTCCCAACGTCTCCTATGGTTCGCCGGCCTCGTACCGGTAGCTATGCTACCGATACGAGGTCTGATATATCGTAAGCACACTAAATGGCTACATGGGGTAGCTGTACGTCCTCATCAACCCCCGCACAACATTCCCCACGCCCACCGCGTGGCCACCTGAGCAACCCTGCTCCTCATCACTCTCTTAGCCAATTCTCCCTGTCCGACTTGTCGGATGGGGAGTCACCAACTGACTGCTGACCTCGGGTTGTGCCACCTCAGGTGGTGCAATGGCGCCTCGGGGTCACTTGACCGGGACCCATGCTGCCCTCTAGTGACATCTGGTCACAACATTTAAAAATAATTTTATAATTTCAAAATTATAAAATAATAATAAACCTAAAAAAAAATAATGAAATAATGGAATATATTTACAATGGATGCTTGTATGTTACATTTGATCAAAGGAATATTTTATATTGGGACCAATTGTTGATAGCTAAGACTCGATGGTAATTGTTGTCAATTCATGAAATATCCGTTATGGTGGTCACCAAGAACAATCATCTGAGTTTGTGGCTCATATTGACCTCTTCCTGGACATATGATGGTTTGGACTATGTTGTTCATATGATTATCATTTTGGAATAAAAAGGGTGGGGTTACTTTAAAACATCCCAACGAAATCCTTGATTTGTAGTGTCAAGTTTGGATACATGGTACTATCCATTCACTACTCATCAGGGAATAAAGTACTAAGGGAAGATCATATTGACCTGTGAATGTTTTATTAAATAGTTTTGTCGAATGAGTTTCCCCTACCCGTCGAAATAAATTTAAATCACACACATCGGTGTACTTGTATACATTTACGTGTGTGTGTACACATATTTACATGAATATAAATATTTATAAATATTTATTCATATAAATGTTAAAGAAGCCAAGATGGCAACTGTAATGGTCTTGGGTTCATTGACTCCTTTTGTAGGGAAATCCTTGATTGATTGGGAAAGGTGGGTCAAAGGATTTGAACAATTTTGTTCCCTTAACGATGTTACCGACCCTAAGAAGCAAACTTCTTTGATGATAACAACTATGGGAACCACTGCTTTCGATGCCTTACAAAATATAGCTTATCCGGATTCTATAATCAAGAAATCTATGGATGAAATAAATGAACTTATGACAAAAAGGCTTAAACCAATTAAGCAAGCCCATGTGTTTAGGCAAAGGCTTGCCGATCAAGTTAGACGGAAGGACAAATCTTATTTAGCTTTTATGGATGATTTGCGCAAACTCGCACAGGCGTGCAGATTTCCAATACAGGAAGTCAAAGGGGTAATATTGAATAATTTTTTGCGTGGCTTGAATAATCAATCGCTCAAATCTTACTTGCTACTACAAGAAGACCTCACACTTTCTAAGGCATGACCTTTTGCTGCCGCATATGAGATATCTAGACCCACATCATCAATAGTAGATAATGTGGGTATGGAAGATATCATACCAACCACCTCACAAGCTAAAGACAGATCCTCTGCAACTATTTTACAACTCTGATCCGGTTTTCAAGGTAGAGGCAGGTGTGGAAGATACAATCGTTCTGTTAATTGTCAGAATCAGAATCGCCAGTTTTCAAGTAGTAGTACCTCAAATAATAAATTACCAGTTTACCAGCGTCCAGTTAATACATCCCTAGACACTAATATGCCATCATCAGGGTATGTCTTTGTTGAGTGTTTTAACTGTGGTGGCCCCCATTTTAAAAGAGATTGTCCATTTTTGGTAAACCAGACCATACCATATCGACAAAGACAGCGACCATTTGTTCGAAGAGGTTTCAGTCGTCCTCAGTTTAGGCAACATGAGGTTCCAGTGAATACTCAAGTACTAACTACATTCAATGAAGAAAGTGAGGACTACTCCTTGTTCTAAATTGAAGAACAGATTCCCCATGTACCACCCATTTGGGCAGAAGTTTTAGTTAACGGAACCCCTATACGGTTCCAAGTCGACACTGGTGCAGAAGCCACCTTGTTAAGCAGCAACAACTATAAATCACTCGACTATACAGGGCACTTACTTGTTATAACACCCACTTCAATGTGCTTTAGAGGATATGCAAGGTCACCAGTTGAAACTTGTGTTAAGGGCACTATACGGGTGACTATGTCACTCGGTTTGCAGTCCATTTCCACATCAGTAATGGTAGTAGACCATAAAGGGCCAAGCTTGTTAGGTAGAGACATCATCACTCAATTGGATGATTTCCTACACATTTCAAATTCAGTGGGAGTTGATCAAGTTGAACATTAT
The DNA here is from genome assembly GCA_034696185.1 of Henia vesuviana. Lineage (NCBI taxonomy): Eukaryota > Metazoa > Arthropoda > Chilopoda > Geophilomorpha > Dignathodontidae > Henia > Henia vesuviana. The sequence continues at coordinate 10,315 of JAQFZU010001475.1, read as the reverse complement.
TCATCATTGACAACTGATCAGGCGACTCGATTAGCAGTGTTAGTTCAACAGTATGATCAATTGTTTTCATCCGAACTTGGGATCTTCAAAGGACCCCCAGTTGAACTTAAAATAAAACAAGATGCAGTACCCAGGTTTTTAAGGCCACAACCTGTCCCGATACCCCTCTGACCGGCGGTGATTGCTGAAATAGACCGTTTAGTGCAACAGGGGGTATTTGCACCCATAGAATTCTCACACTGGGCAACACCACTGGTGATCGTTAAGAAACAAAACGGGCAGATAAGGTTGTGTGGAGAGTATCGTAGCACCGTTAATATGGTGATACAACCGGACCCTTATCCCTTACTAAGGATAGAGGATCTGTTGGCCCAGGTTCCGGGGGCAACTGTCTTTTCAACTTTGGACTTACAACAAGCTTACCAACAAGTACCATTAACCCTTGAGTCCTCTAAAATAGTGACAGTGAACACTATCAAAGGCCTGATGGCGGTTACCCGCTTACAATTTGGTACGATGCTTTCGGCAGGCATTTTCCAACAAATATTAGAAAACCTACTCAAGGATATCCCAGGTATTGCCGTATTTCAGGATGACATACTTATTGCCACTGTTGGATTTGAAAACCACATTCATAAATTAAAAGAGGTTTTCCAACGATTGTTAGTTGCTGGGCTACGATTGACCAGAGACAAATGCAAATTGGCTCAATCACAAATTAAATATTTGGGTTTCCTATTGACACCTTTAGGAATATCTCCTCTCCAGGATAGAATACAAGCCATAATTAAGATGAAAGCACCTGACAATCCCACTGCCATTAAATCTTTCATGGGATTAGTAAACTTTTATGGCGCCTTCGTTCCTAAATTGGCAACCTTAGCAGGTCCATTATATCGACTAGTCGCTAAGGATACCAAATGGATGTGGACTTCTGAGCACCAAGAAGTTTTCGATGAAATTAAGAAAGCTTTCACCCAGGCTCCTGTTCTTAGGTAACCAGAGATACTGTTATAGTCAGTGACGCATCACCAGTGGGAGTCGGTGCAGTATTAGCTCAAGTGGATAACCAGGGCAGAAAATGGCCTGTATATTACGCTTCTCGATTGCTTAGTACCACGCAGTGCAATTACAGTCAATTTGGCAAGGAAGCATTTGCCACAATTTATGGGCTCCAGCGTTTTCATCAGTTTGTATGTGGCAAACCTATTGTTATTTACACGGACCACAAACCATTACTGGGAATCTTTGGGACAAACAAACCTATCCCATCAGTAGTTTCCGCTCGACTTTTAAGATGGTCTATTAGATTGGCCTCATACAATTATGAAATCAGGTATAGGCCAGGAGAATTAGTTGGAAATGCCGACGCGTTAAGTCGAGCACCCGTAGAACCATCTGAGGACGGTGCAGAACCAACAATCAATTTGGTCGAATTGGAAGAACATGACCTGATTTCTATCAACCAAGTCCAACGAGAGACAGCCAAAAATCCACAACTCGCAGCCATCCTGCAGGTCCTTCGACAGCCCGAGCAGGCTGATCAATCTTCATCAATTAGTGATATTTATAAACAATATCTACCTCAGATGAACACTTACTTTGGAGTGGTAATGTTGGGAGATCGAGTTGTAATACCTGTAAGTCTCCGTGATACGGTATTGCGAATTCTGCATATTGGTCACCCCGGCCAGGTCACCATGAAGTTACGAGCAAGATCAACTGTATGGTGGTCAGCAATAACAGTCGATATATCTAACATTGTTGCAGCCTGTCAAACTTGTGCAAAGACTGCATCCTTTCCACCTCGAGTGGAACCCATTCCTTGGCCTGCTACCAGTGGACCGTGGCAAAGAATACATCTAGACTTTGCCGGCCCACTTTATGGCGTGATGGTTTTGATAGTTGTCGACGCATTTTCCGGATATATACATGCCGTGCCGATGACAGCAACAACTTCTGCCATGATAATCGGGCACCTTAGAACATTGTTTGCGATGTTCAGTTTGCCGGAAACATTGGTCACGGACAATGCTCCAAACTTTGCATCTGCAGAAATGCAAACGTTTCTTTGCAAAAACGTTGTTGAACATTTATATTCACCACCGTACCACCCTGAATTTAACAGCTTAGCCGAACGAGCAGTTCGTTGGGTCAAAGATCGTCTTTTGAAGATGGAAGAAGGCAATATTCAAACACGGATTAATCGAGTTTTGTTCTACCAGCACTTAGTCCCCCGTAGTTGGGGAAGAGGAACTCCGGCGGAATTGTTTTTGGGCCATCAATTTAGGACCCATATAGACTATATAAAACCTTCTGCGCATAGGCCCGCAATAGATGAGAGTGAACAACACCATACAAAATTTAAACCCGGCGATCAAGTGTGGATACGCAATTATGTCGAAAAAGATCAACTTTGGATTTCCGCGGTAGTTATCGAACTTCGAAGACACGTGCTGTATGGTGTACAAGCCCATGATTCACAGAAAAAACATGTGCGACATCTGAATCAGATGCGTTGTGCTAGCTTACCACCCACAGTTGCGGATGGACAAAGAAAATTGAACAATCCCCCAACAGTTGAGCAATTTGAGCAGGTCGACCATGTTGAAGAATCGTCTGACATACAACTATCAAACGTAATGCTGTCCCAGACTAAGCATACAGCAACAATACTGCCCAGGGCACATCAAGAAATGGGCAGGACATCAACACCTAACCCAGCCAGGGTGCAACTACAACGATTACTGCAAGCTGTATCACCTGTCGTCACAGTGCCCCCAACAGTCCCCATAGAGACTGGTAGAAATTGCTCCCACGACAGATCCACCCTTGAGATTGGATGAGTCGTCTCTTGACAATTCAGGTTCCAGTTTTATTAATGCATCTAGACCCATAGATGACCCCATCAGGGATCCTGATTATCGATTGCCCGCACCATTGAAGGCACAAATATCCACACCTGATGTCCAAGCTTCAAAGCGCCCACAACGTCAAAGAAACATCCCAGGCAGATATAAAGAATAAGAAGTACAAACAAAGCTGGACAATTTATTATACTTTTAAATTTTACGAAATAATCCCGTGGGGGAAAATTGTTGTATATTTAACAACACCGAAATTTAACACTATTGTAACTATCTACCTATTGTCTATAAGTTATAACAATAGTTACTAAGTAAATCACGCAATATATTGTAAATATGAAAAATATAAATAAACCGGCAGTTCTTGTCTTTTGCTGCAGCAGATAAAAACTAGTATCTTGTGTAGAATTATTAGCTTTCTACCTTAGGGCAGTAAGGCTTATTCCCATGAAGCTTAGTATGATAGGCCTATCGGCGAAAAAATTGCCGATGAGTTCATTGTACCAACAGAAATAAAGTTTTCGAATGAAAAAGCAAGATGTAATTAAATTTTTAATAGAAAACGGAATAGGAATTAATAGTTAAGTAAGTTTTTTTTTTTTTTAGTAATGACCACCAACCCAGCGCTCGGCAGCGTCAAGGGGAAACCCTTGACACTGTCATGCACTCGGCATGGCAGTCATACTCCCACTTAGTCGAATGATCAGCGGTTAGAAGTTTATAAAAACCCCGGCCATCGACCAAACATTAAATCAAAACACTTAAAATGGCTTTATTACGCCAAAACTTACTGGTGGCATTGTAAAGAGAACAAAAAGTTCATAAAAATGCTGATTTTCAGGCGGAGACGGCGAGCAGCGACGATGTCGATAATCCGAAAGTTGATAAAGTCAGTTTTCTCAAATTTTCAAATATCGATTACTACGGCAGTGACAGTACCAACGTCACAAAAAATTATCGTAATCTATTGTCAATAGGTAGAGTTGTGACATACTGAGTGCCTTAACCCCACATGGTGACAAAATTGATTAAGACAATCAAGAGGGAAAGACTAATAGATCTTAGGACCCATGATTTTCCTCTTAATTTTTGGAAGTGAAACAAATTTTATTTATGGGAGAGAGTAATTTATTCTTATCAAAAAAAAATGAGAATGTCGATTTTTTCATTCTCGAAACTCGCGGGTAAGTGTGAAACAAGTTACAAGCAAATGAAATGAGGAACCGCATCGTGATGTCACTGTCGAAATCCGAACCCAGAACTGGATCCAGTTTTTGACAATGCAAATAGCCAAGCACAAAGATACTGTGCTCATCATTTTTTATAACAAAAGGTAGGTTTAAACAATGAAAAAAAAACAATTTTTATGTTAGAATAGTGTATAATAATACTCTTTCCTATCGCCGAGTGATCTTTGGATCGCTCAATAAATGGGATGAACTTTATGATAGAAAGACGAGTGCGGGTCGGGTCCGTTAGGCCTAACTGTCGTTCGTTTTCTGCCATAACACGTATCCCACACAATAATTGTACTAATAGTCGGATACCTAGATACTATCCAGGCGGGTTGGTAATACAAAATACTTAGGTTATGATGTCGCAATTTTTTTTAACCAAAGACAGGGTCTCAGGAGAATGGCGACGTCAGGTCATAGATTGGTTTTTGGGACGGAATCAAACTCAAAAAATATTTAAAAATATTTAAATGGTTCCAAAACATCTCATTAACCAATCTGTGAATTTTAGAGACGTATTCCGAATCAAAGATCGAGTCTTTGGGGCGGTTTACGTACTTGACATAGGCAAGGGAAAGTCCCCTGTGAATTGAAATTATCTGGCAAATTAGTTAGATTGTCAAGTGAAATAATAGGCTGTGTTTGACTGCCAACTGCTGAATTAGGTAATTCAGTGGTTGGTGGTCTTAGATTAAGGTCAGTACTAATATTATTCGTGGGCTGAATGGTAGGCGGCCATTCGGCTGAAGATAAATCAGCATAGTAGCGTTTGAGTTGAGAAATATTCACAGTTTTACGATTAGTTAAAGTAATAGGTTTAGCTATAACGTAGACACCATTATCTTTCACTTCAACAATCGAATAAGGTCCCTCAAAATGGTCTTCTAGTGAAGCAGAATAATTTATTCCAGCTTTAGAGAGTGGGTGAGTTTTTAGTAAAACTAATTCATCCACTTTAAATGACTCGTCACGGTGATGTTCATCGTAATAGGTTTTTTGTTTAAGCTGAGCTAGTTGTTTACTACACTGTGCATTTTTTTACAAAATTCCTGAACGTTTCACTAGCACCCTGACACTATCGCATGGCCTTTCTGGGTCAAAAGGAGCATCTGCAGACACCTCTCTATTATCCCAGAGTGGTCTTAATTCTTTTAAAAATGTGAGCATTGCAGGAGTGTATTCGTGAATACTCGATGGAGCTGTTCGCAATGCAAAATTTATTTCTCCCAATTTTACATCCCACGCAGTGTGTTTAAATGTAAAAATTTGAAACATTATTTTTATATTACGATTAACTCGTTCAGTATAATTAGTTTGAGGATGGTAAGGAGTCGTACGAAGTGGTGTGACTCCTGCATCCGCACATAATTTGTCATACAAGTCGGAAACAAACTGTTTTCCCAAGTCAGTGACTATAAACAAGGGTGCACCGAATGTATTAAAGAAACATTTAACAACAGACAAAATGGAGACCATTTTAGCTGTTCGTAGAGCAGCAATTTTAACCCATGCCGTAGCATAGTCAACAATTTTTAAAATGAAACAATTACAATTGTTTGTCATGGGTTTTGGTCTCATTAAATCAATCCCAATCCTCTCAAAGCAACCAATTTTTGGCGAGATTGGGTTTAACAATCCTGCCGATTTCCTTTGAATTGGTTTGCATTTTTGGTAACAATCACATTTTTTAACGCAATCAGTCACCAATGCAGTCATTTTTGGCCAATAATATATTCGTTTTACTCTTTCTAATGTCACGTCTACGCCACCATAACCTGAGGATGGGTGGTCGTGACATTGTTAAAGACAGTACTTGCGTAGAGATACTGGAACTACTATCTTCATCGCAGAACTCTCATCACGAGCATCGACAAACCAATCAGAACAATAAGGAGCATATTTCATAAGCACCCCATCATTTCCAACTAGAAAATCTTGAATATTATTAGCATAAAGATTGTGCAATTGTGAGATGTCGATTGTTGAGGAATCGTCAGCTTGCAACCACTTAATTATTTTAATCAAAATTTGTATCTTTTCGTTGCTCTATGCAAATATTTTCGGTCGAGAGAGGTGACAACAGTAGAGTCTCATCTTCCGGCCTGCGCATGCACGAGCAAGTGCCTCTTCTTCCGCGCTAAGTTCAGGTGGTTTAGAATTGTCCTCCCCCCGTTGCGCAAAAGAGCATCGGCCACTTGGTTGTTAGAGCCTTTCCTATATACGATAGTGAAATTCTCTTGTTGTAGGAACATTGCCCATCTGGCAAGGCAACCAGTCAGATTTTCTGCCGACATGAGCCACTTCAGCACCATATGATCAGTTTTCATGATGTAATGATAATATTCCACATATTGTTGGAATTTTTTGACAGCCCATACGACTGCCAAGCATTCCAGTTTGGATGCACTATATTGGGCTTCGGTACCGTGCAGTGTTCTACTCGCGTAGGCCACTGGTTGGGGCGTATTTTCGGTTGGCAACAGTTGCATAAGGACTGCTCCCATACCACCCGCACTTGCATCGGTGTGTATGATGAAAGGAAGAGCATAATTGGGTGATGGAAACACGATCTGTTGTGACAGTTGCTGTTTGATACTCTCATAAGCCCGATTACATTCCTCCGTCCATAACCATGGGATATCCTTCTTGACCAGCATGAAGAGCGGTCCACAGTTTTTGTGAAAATTTTGTAGTAGTGGAGCATAATATCCAGCCATTCCAATGAATCTCTGTAGAGATTTCACATCCTTTGGCACTGGGTATTCCTCCACGGCGCTTATTTTGTCAGGGTTAGGACTGTATCCATTGTCTGACAAAACAAAACCAAGAAATTCAATTTTATCGGTACATACAAAAGATTTTGAGGGGCTGGCAGTCAAATTATGATTTAACAGCCGCTTAAAAATATCCTCCAAATGTTTCATATGTTCGTCAAATGAATCGCTGAAGACAATGACGTCATCTAAGTATGCCATCACCCACTTATATTTTGCATCACCAAGAACGTTATTCATCATTCTTTGAAACGCGGAAGGAGCGTTGCATAGTCCGAATGGCATACTAGTAAATTAAAATGTACCTTGGGGAGTGGAAAAAGCAGTTTTAAACCTATCCGACTCCCTTAGTTTAATTTGATAGTCTCCCTTGGTGAGATCGAAAGCTGAAAAAACTTTCTTCTCCCCTAGGCAAGCTAATATCATAGTAATTTCTGGCATATGGTAAACGTCTTTAGTGGTGACGTTATTCAAAGCGCGAAAATCAATGCATAACCGAAAAGTACCACCCTTTTTTCAAACTATAACCGGAGGATTGTTATATGGGGATTTACATCTCTCAACCCACTCATTAGATTCCAAGGTGTCGACAAGACCACGCAAGATTTCAGCTTTAGCTGGGTTGACAGGTCAATCACGGCAACAAACAGGCTTAGTTGTCGTCGTCGGAATCGAGTGTTCTGCTGTTGGATGGCACCTAGCAGTATCGCTAAAAAGATGTTGATACTTAGTTAATAAACCACGTAAACGTAATAGTTTATCCCTTCCCATTGTGCATTTTGACAACAAGTTGCCGATGACGTCATTGGAGGATTTCTCCTCGCCTTTAGACATAAACAAACTGTCAAAACGATCAAATATAGCTTCTGCTAATTCTTGGGAGGTGGGATCTCATTCAAAAGGGAATGTTTCAGTTGGAAAGTCAATGTGGAACCATTCCTGGTTAGGAAATGACACCACAATTTTATTTCTCTCCATCCAATCACACCCTAAAAGTATGTGTAGTGAGGGTGAGGGCATAACATGAAATGTCACCTCCTCATTCTCTGTTTCCCATACTAATCGTAAAGTAACTGTTCCAATAGATTTCAACACTCTGTCGCCTGTTGAAACAGTTAAAGCGCTGTCAGGTTTCTTCATTAAGTGAAGGAAACTATGTTTTTTCAAAAAGGCACCACTCACAAACGGTTTGGTTGCACCAGTGTCCATCAACCCTTTAATGGTTTTACTATTTATTCGGAAAGTGACAAAAGGCATAGGTTGCGTTCTCCTTCGAGTCAGCACCGATATGTAGTCTGTCACAACTTCCTGTTGAAAATGTCTGAATGCATCTATTCCACCCGTTGGTGATGGATGGAATACTGCATCCTGTTTTAGCTCCTCAGGAGAAGGTGTGAGCACCGATTCCTCAGTCACACTTTCTGTGACTCCTCCTCCTGAATCTCCTTGTTTTTTGGCTCATCGAAGGCAGCAGTCATGTTTGCTAGCTCCGCTCGCCAAAATTCTTCCATTCTCTTAAGTGAGGTTTGCATGTTTGATCGCTTAACTTCAAACGGACAATCCTTTTTGAAATGTGGGTCGCTACAAGTAAAGCAACCCCCTCCACGAGGTGCCTTCAAATGATCGACTAACACATTTGACGTTGTAGAAGGAGGAGTAACGGCAGTTGTAGCCTTTCTTGGGGCTGCAGCAATCGTTACCGGCGTTACCGTGGCGCAAGATATGGGTAAGGTACACTTTGTGGACGGTTGGTTCTGTTCTTTTAGCATAGCCGCGGTATCCCAATACTCTGACGCCTCTAAAAATTGTTCCCAGGTGCAAGAACCTTTACGTGTAAACTTCTTCACGTAGCGTGCAGGGCCTGGCAACAACATTTCAATTGCAATATTTAATTTATCGCGTCCGGTCAATGGGCTTTGCATCTGCGCGCACACTTCGTCAAGAGTTAACAGCGTATGTTTAGCTGTTTAGTTCTTCTCCTGTCTAATTTCTTTCAATTTTTGGTAGAGCATGTCTTCCGTTAAGCACCACCGATCCTGAAATGCCTGAGTTAAGTCAACCCATGTCTCGTGACGGGTGAGCCATCCGGCTGCATCGCCCTTGAATAACGTGGTTGTTGCATGCATCCCGTGTTGCCTGCAGCAGCCGCGGTTCTGACAGGGATTCCCTGTCTAGCTTTGATTGTTGCAACGCTTGAGTCAGTTCTAGACGTAGACTCCTGACCATCTCCCTTAATGCCTGCTTATCTTCAGCATAAAATTTCATTTTTACGCTGAAGTCTTCTGCAGCTGTAACTTGTTGTATATCTACCTGCAATATGCGGTGAATCACATTGACTATGTCATGGGATACCGACGGGGAAGGATCAGCTTTGTCGTTGATGCTTTCCCAACTGCGCTCCATGTTTATTTCTTGCGTTAGGTCCTCGTCGTCAGACGCAGAACCTGCGTTAATATCGAAAAAGTTACCAGCATTTACTTTCAAGCAGGTAAAATGTGCCATTGGAAAACAAATAGTAATGTTTATTCGACAATAGTAAATAAAATAAGTTTTATTTAGTAGTGGTATAAGCTTAAGCTAAAGCAAATTGAAAGTGTTTAAGAGACTTGTGAGGAGGTGTTTCCACTTCCGTGCGAGCTATCGAAGTGATGATGAAGTGTATTTCTTCCCAGGAGGTAAGTTATTTGACTTGTCGATGATGAAGTGTATTTTTTCCCAGGAGGTAAGTTATTCGACTTGTCGATGATGAAGTGTATTTCTTCCCAGGAGGTAAGTTATTCGACTCGTCTACCAGGTGCACCTGAAACCGCTTGTGATTGGTTGTTAAGGTTTTGACCTTCAATCCAAAGTCCACTAGACCAGTCTATTCAGAATTACACGTCATCATGGTAATCTCCCTTGGAACATCCGTGATAGAGATTAAAAAAAAGATTATTGCATTTCCCCCCTTCTTCCTTTGTTCGAACAAGGAAGTGACGAAAAATGCAATAGACAAAGAAATCAATTATCACATTTTTAGAAAAATAAAAAGCGTGTCTTTATTATACTAAAAAGGTAATAATGTGAAAAGTTATAAACGAGCATTTCTCGGACTATGCAAACATTTAAACAGAACCAATTTTTACGGACAGAAGCAAAATTACTACATTTCACATAAAAACAGCGATCAGTAAAGTTGCATTTCTCGGTCAATGCAAACATTCAGCATAAACTCATTTTACATAGAATGAATAGATTTTATATACTCTATGCAAAAATAGTGTTTATAGAGGTCGCATCTCTCGGACAATGCGACATAGTGTTTTATAAATTAATACAAAAAATTCAAGCATGGGTAAAATAATTTCCACAGTCAAATTAGTGTATTTTTTATTAAATGTCAATTGGTCAGGAGGATTTTAATGAATGGTTTGAAAATCAGACAGTGATAAATCACTAT